>CABHPP010107859.1:0-12289 GCA_902168425.1 Peromyscus attwateri
TTTTTTATAATTATTAAGAAGTTTTCCATTCATTTTCCATACCAACCCCAGATACCCCTGTCCTCCCTCCTCCTATCTCCCAGCCTTCCCCACCTGACCCACCTCCTTCAAGGCAAGATCTTCCATGGGGAGTCAGCAGAACCTGGTACATTCAGTTTAGGCAGGTCCAAACCTCTCCTCCCTGCACCAAGTCTGTGCAAAGTGCCCCACCATAGGCACTATGCTCCTCAAAGCTGGCTCATGCACCAGGGATGTGTCCAGATCCCACTGCCTGGAGGTCCCCTAAACAGTTCAAGCTAAACAACTGTCTTGCCTATCCAGAGGGCCTAGTCCTGTATGATAGGGGCTCCTCAGCTATTGGTCCACTAGATTGGCTGGATGCTCTGTATATTTTCACTTCATGAGCTCAATGTCCCTTGCCCATAGAATCCCTCCTGTCTCTCATTGATTGTATTCCTGGTGTCCAGCTGTGGATCTCGGCATCCACTTCCATCAGTCCCTGGATGAAGGCTCTATGATGACAATTAGGGTATTCATCCATCTGATTACCAGAGTAGGCCAGTTCAGTCACTCTCTCATCTATTGCTAGTAGTCTAAGGAGGGGCCATCCTTCTAGATTCCTGAAAACTTCCCTAGCACTCTGTTTCTCCCAATTCCCATGATGTCTTCATCTACATCATGGTATCTCTTTCCTTGCTCTCCCACTCCATCCCTGTTCCATCTCAAACCTCCCATTCCCCTATGTTCTCATTCCCCATCCCTTGCCCTCCATTACCTGCCCTTACCCCCAGTTTATCATGTAGATCTCATCTATTTATTTTCATTGGATGATCCATGTGTCCTACTTACAGTCCTCCCTGCTAGCTAGCCTCTCTGAAGCTGTGAGTTGCAGTCTGGTTATCCATTTCTTTACATCTAATAACCACTTATGAGTGAGTACATACCATGTTTGTCCTTCTGAGTCTGGGTTACCTCACTCAGGATAATATTTTCTAATTCCATCCATTTGCCTGCAAATTTCATGATGTCATTGTGTTTCTCTGTTGAATAGTTCTCCATTGTGTATATGTACCACTTTTAAAAAAAATCCATTCTTCAGTTGAAGGGCACCTAGGCTGTTTCCAGGTTCTGGTTATTATGAGTAATTCTGCTATGAACATGGTTGAGCATGTGTCCTTTTGGTATGCTTGAGCATTCCTTGTGTATATGTCCAAGAGTGGTATAGCTGGGTCTTCGGGAAGATTGATTCCCAATTTTCTGAGAAACCACCATACTGATTTCCAAAGTGGCTGTACAAGTTTTCACTCCCACCAACAGTGGAGGAGTGCTCCCCTTGCTCCACATCCTCTCCAACATAAGCTATCTTCAGTGTTTTTGATCTTAGCCATTCTAAGCGGTGTGAGATGGTATCTCAGATTTTTTTGTTTTGTATTTCCCTGATGACTAAGGATGTTGAGCACTTCCTTAAATGTGTTTTAACTATTTGAGATTCTTCCATTGAAAACTGTTTGTTTAGCATTGTAGCCCATTTTTTAAATTGGATTGATAGGTATTTTGATGTCTAGTTTCTTGAGTTATTTATATATTTTGGAGATCAGCCCTCTGTCAGATGTGGGGTTGGTGAAGATCTTTTCCCATTCTGTAGGCTGTTGTTTTTGTTTTATTGACCATGTCCTTTCCCTGCAAAAGCTTCTCAGTTTTAAGAGGTCCCATTATTAATTGTTGTTCTCAGTGTCTGGTGTTATATTTAGGATGTTGTCTCCTGTGCCAATACATTCAAGACTACTTCCTACTTCCTCTTCTATCAAATACAGTGTAACTAGATTTATGTTGAGGTGTTTGATCCACTTGGACCTTAGTTTTGTGCATGGCAACAGATATAAATCTATTTGCAATCTTGTACATGTTCACATCTAGTTATGACAGCACCATTTATTGAAGATGCTTTCTTTTTTCCATTGTACAGTTCTTGCTTTTTTGTCAAAAATCAGGTCTTCATATGACCTGTGAGTAATTTTTATTCCTTCATGACTACAACTGTGTAATTACACAGGGACAGAGACAGACTCCTCAGTTCCTTTTGGTCTCATGAGATGCAACCACCTCTACCAACACCTAGGTTGGCCATGTCATCCTGTGCTTGCTCATGCACATCAATCCAGGTCCATGCAGGAGCCAAGTGTGACATAGGGGGACTTCTCCTTTCTGAAAAATCTCAGAGTTACCACCTGTGATGGAGAAATGTGACATCTCAGACACAGGAACACTTAACACATAGGATTATAGTTGGACATATTCTGTATATATGATGCACTGGTGTTGGAATCCAGGCTGTTGTGGTTGGCATAGAAGCACTTGACTACTTCAGTACACTCCTAGTCTCAATTCAGTGATAATTTTGGAGGTGGGCATGGCTTTTAGAGCTGCTGTGGCCTTCTAAAGGCAAGAAATCCTATTTCTCTCTGGTGACTCCACATTTAGATTTGTTCTGTTTACTCCATAAATGTTCCCACCTCCTAAAATATTTATTCAGGCATTTATTAGTTTTATTTCTGTTCCTTGGACATAAAACACCATGTCCAAGTCAGTGTTTGAAGAAAATAATTATTAGGGTTTATGGTCCATCATGTCAGCGATGTACTTCAGCAAGATGAAGGCATTGTGATTGGAGCAAGAAGCTGAGTGCTCACCTCTTGAACTGTTAGCACAAATCAGAGAGACTAAAAATTGCAGACCATGAGAAACCAGCTCCCATGATCAGTTCAGCGTAATAAAAGGAATGCCTCAGAGTAGCAAGGGACAGGAAACCTTTTATCTGAGGGTATTTAAGAATAAGTTTTAATCTGTCTATGACTGGTGTAATAAGGAAACACACATGCTTTCTGATGTTAACTTTCTCTGTGAGTAATTTTTATTCATCTTAAAATGGTCTCTGACTCCTTGTGTCTCTACATAGCTACATGTCTCCACATTGCTGCATACAGCTACATATCTCTACATACATACATCTTTTCATATCGCTGCACATCTTTCTTTTACATACATTTCTCTTCTACATCTATTTTCTACAGCTTCATCTTTACATAGCTCTCTCACCATACAGTTCTTAGACATAGCTCTTCTATGTAGCAGCAGCTCTTTCATACAGCTCTCTCTCACACTCACTCACATATCTTTCTTTTACATTGTTCACCCACACTTTATTCAATCACTCACTCTTTCACCATTTCACGCCCTCACTCTTCTCTCATGCTTCTTCTTCACTCTTCTCTCATACTTCTTCCTCTTCTTCTTCTTCTTCTTCTTCTTCTTCTTCTTCTTCTTCATCTCTCACTCATCACACAAACACACACACACACACACACACACACACACACACACACTTCACTCACATTCTGTAGCAGTTCTCACGTAGCTATACACAGCTGTCTCTCTCCACACTACCGCTCCTGCTCTCTCACAGCCAAAACTCTGGATAATTATGTTTCATTTTCAGAGCCCTACCCATTCTCACAGCACAAGGTAAGTCACGTAGTTTCTCTTAGGCTAGGAATGTCATGTTGACCCATGCACGTAGCTCTGAGTTGGTGAGCAATCCTAGACAGTAAACAACTGGCTGAACCTTGAGCAGTCAGGATACGTGCAGAAAAAGAGTTTCTGCAAGGAGCTATAGCAATGTAGACAGCCTGGCCCTGATTCAGCAATAAATAACACCTGGGAATTAGTCTTTGTGTATTTTCTGCAGGGGTAGTCTAGTATGTATTGAATTTGTTCTAAAGTCTTAGCAAAATGTATAAAAGGCTCTTTGAGACTGAGAATACTGTTCTTTCCTATGTCAGTAAAGAAGAATATTCTGATATTATTTCTATACATCAGAATTATACAACTTAAACAGAAGTCATAACCTGACCATCCACAATTATAAGTATGCCCAAAGATGTAGAACATACTATGAAAGGGCTGTGGAAAGCACTTCACAGCTGTTCTTATAGGGAGGTATAATGGTAGCACATGAGAAAGTTACAGACAGAAAATCACCAGTTTCCACAGCCAGTGACCCCACGGCTTTGCCAGGTGGGTCTCCCCATCAAGGAGTTATTTGTCTGGTGTGTTGCCTTGTCAAACTCTAGTTACCACCTGCTGTATTCTCCCATGACCCTTGGCAATTGCCCCTTTGAGGTGAGGCAGCAGCTGCTGCTCCAAGTTGCTGGCTCCTTCTCATCGTGTTGGTGACTGCGGTGGTGCTGCTACCTGGGACAAAGGGTTTACTACTGCTTGTTCAGAGAAGAATTGCCAGGACCATCATGTTACAAGAACACATTGGCAAAGGTCAGTTTGGAAAAGTTTGGCAAGACAAATGGTGGGGAGAAATTGTTGTGAAGATTTTATCTTCTAGGGAAGAACATTCGTGGTTCTGAGAGACAGACATTTATCAGACTGTGATTGCTCCAAACCACAGAAGAGGCACCAAAAAAAATTCTGCAGGGAATCATGACCAGGCCTAACAGCAACTTTGAAAACTACAAAAGGATGATGGGACCCCACAACAACTGACAATTCCATGTGGACTATGATAAAGCCATTAAGCTCATTAACACCACGGAAAGATCTGCTTTGGACTACAAACTACTCAGGACAATTTCAATATGGCTAGCTCAGATGATTCAGATTCACAGACAACTTGAGCAAGGACTTGAGATAAGTCCTACATTTTCCCATTATGCAGATACTGGACAAATGATACAACTAATTCTTTCAGGACTTGACAATTAACCACCAAATTTTCTCTCAGGATTCCCTAAAGATGTCTTTGCCCCAGAAAGCAGGAAGTAATTTTAAGAAAACAATGCCCACATTCCCAAGAGGTGGGTGGGTGTTTTTTGGTCATTCAGTGGTTTATGGATAATTATTATTGTTTATGATGGTTGGTTACAAGTTGTTAATTGTTAATGGTCCAAAAAAAAGCTAAACAAAGGAGATTAGATACAGGGCTCTTGTTTAAAAAATAAAGAAAAAGAAAAAAGAGGATATAGAAAAGGGTAGATCATTGAATCTACTCTGAAAAGGGGAAGATATAGAAATAATAAGATAAAAAGTAGATTTTTGGGTCTACTCAAACAAAAGAATATGGATATGATAAGATAAAAAGGGAAATTACTTTTGAGTCTACATTTTAAAAGAAACTACTTGTTTTACATTGGATAAGTAATGAAAATTTTTGTCTGAATCCAGTCTGTTAATGGACTGGATTGTTTATATAATGGAGTTTTTTTGTCTGAATCTGTCAAATGATAATGGACTAGACGTTGTTAATGGAATTCTTGACTGTAACCTTCTCTTATTATTTTAGACAAAAAGGGGAAATGTGGTGGTATATTGTGTCCCCCAATATATTGTGCATTCTAGTAAACTTATCTGGGGTCAGAGGACAGAACAGCCACTAGATAGACATAGAGGCCAGAAAATGATGGCACACACACCTTTAATCCTAGCATTCTGGAGGCAGAGATCCAATCAGATCTCTGTGAGTTCAAAGCCACACTGGAAATAGCCAGGCATGGTGACACATGCCTTGAGTCCCAGGAAGTGATGGCAGGAAGCAGAAAGGTATATAAGTTGTGAGGACCAGGAACTAGGGCCTGGTTAAGCTTTTAGACTTTTGAGCAGCAGTTCAGCTGAGATCCATTCGGATGAGGACACAGAGGCTTCCAGTTTGAGGAAACAAGATCAGCTGAGGAATTGGCAAGGTGAGGTTAGCTGTGGCTGGTTCTGTTTCTCTGATCTTTCAGCATTCACCCCAATACCTGGTTCTGGATTTGTCTTTATTAATAAGACTTTCTAACAATTCATGCTACACCCCTTTTTTTATTTTGAAAAATTTTTAAATTACTCACAACTTTTTAGTGTCAATACTTGGCAAATGATGATCTTCTGGCAGAGGTCATGGCTCCTAAACCTCTCCAAACAGTGCCACCAACCAGGGATAAAGAGTTTATGTGCCTGAGATGATGGTGGACATCTGTCCCCACTATAAGTGACAAACATCAGCCATTTTCTGTGCAGTGTCTGTTTGATCTGCCCGAAATCTTGCCTTATTAATGGAGAATCTCAGCCAGAATCCCCAGAACTCTTCATCCCCAATATCACTTTGTTGCTTGGATTCTAATGGCTTCCTCACAGCATCAATGACACACACACACTGGGAAGTCCATTGAAGGGGAAAAAAACAAACTCATTTACTCAATAACAGGGAAGGCCTTATATACCCTGCTCCCAATACCCTGTCTGTGTGGTCATCTTTCATTGGCTGGGCATGTTCAGGAACTCTGACAGTGCCTGTTGCTAGGCTTTCAGGTAGACTCTACATGATCAGGAACTCTGACAGTGACCAGGAACTCTGACATCACCTGTTGCTAGTCCCTCAGGCAGACTCTAGGTTGGCTCATAAGGAAGTATGTGCATGCCTTGGCAACTGGTTTGAACCAATTTCCTCAACCCTATGGGCCTATCCTACTACACCAAATAATGATACAAAAACTTCTTATTAATTGTGAAAGTTTGGCCTTAGCGTAGGCCTTTTCCCATGTAGCTCTTAAAACTTAAGTTAACCCATTTATATTAATCTATGTTCTACTGTGTTCAAGCAAACTGTACCTTTTCAGAGGTTTTCTCAGTCTGGACCTGGCTTTACACATGCATGGCTCCAGGAAAACGTTGCAAAGCCCTAATGTGCATCTGTAGGCTCCCTCTGTGGCTTTGCTAAGCACATGATACTGGCAGCTAGGTCTGTTCCACTTGAGTCCTTGAAAGCCAAGTCCTATGCACATGGGCACCAGCAGGAAGCCACACCTACCTGCCCCACCTTTTGGAAGTTACTGAGCCCACTATGAGACTGGCATTTCTATCTCTTCTCTCACTGAGCAACACAACAGCTGCTCACAGGACCTACACTTGATATACATGCCCAAAGTTGAGCACCGAAAATAGTCAGAATTTCTTTGGCCAGTCTGCTCCCAAATAATGACACAGACTTCTTATTAGTTATGAAAATTTGGCCCAGCTCTTAAAAACTTAAATTAACCCATTCATATTAATTTATGTTGTGCTACATGACTCATTACCTCTTCCCCATTTTGTATGTCCTACTTCTTCTGATCTAACTGGTGAATCCTTGCCTCTCTGAGTCCTCCCCTGAGTTCCTCTTTCTGGAAGTCACACCTATCCTCTTCTGCCTAGATATTGGCCACTCAGCTCTTTATTAAACCAATCAGAAGAACTCATAGGCAGGTGAGGTAAAACAGAGACATCTTCACAGTATGATCAAATATCTTGCACCAGGTCATGTACCTCAATGTGAAATATGAAATGCTGAACGTTCTAGAAGAAAAAATAGTGTCCTACATGATACAAGTGTAAAAGAGAACTTTCTGAACAGGACTCCCTTTGCTAGGAATTATGAAAAACAATTGACAAATGGAATATCATAAAAATAAAAAGCTTCTCTACATTAAAGAAAAGAAGCCAGCAAGTGAAAAGAGAGTGGGAGAAAATCTTTTCCAGCTATACATCAGACAGGGAACCATATACAGAATTTTTTTAAATAATAAAAAAAATATACAAGAAAACAGAGCCTGGTATGTTAGAACTTGCCTTTAATCCTAGTACTCAAAAAGCAGAGACAGAAAGATCTTTATGAGTTTGGGGCCAATCTGGTCTACAAGTGAGTTCCAGGACCTAGGGGGCTGTTAAAGAGACCCTGTCTCCAAAACTAAAGAAAGAGAGACAGAGACAGAGACAGATAGTGGGGGAAGAAAAGAAACAATTGAGTTTTAAAACTGGCCATGGTTCTGTGCAGAGAATTTCCCCAAAAAAATAATAAAATAAAATAAAAATGACTAAGAACTATTTCCTGAAGTGTTTATCATCCTTAGCAATTAGGGAAATATAAGTTAAAACAACATTGAGATTTCACATTACACCAGCAAGATTGACTAACAGCCGACAACAAATGCTGGTGAGGGTATGGAGAAAGGAGTGGTGGTGTTCCAAACTGCTATAAACACTCTGCAAATCAGTGTGGAGAACTCTCACCAAAACAAACAAACAAGCAAGCAAGCAAACAAATCAATCAATCAATCCATAAATAAATCTACCACAGGACCCAACTGCACCACTCTGGCTTTTGATCAAAGGACTTGACACCCTACTCAATAGATACATGCTCAACCATGTTCAATTCTACTGTATTTACAATAGCTAGAAAACGTAAAAACTTAATGGCCTTCAACTGATTAATGGGTAACAAAAATGTGGTATGTATACACAATGGAATAATTTTCTGAATGTTGATTCCGTGTCATTGTGTCACCCTCTCGAGAACAGCAGGAGACCTACAGCTTGTGTCTGTGGCTACAGAGAAATGGCCACCAGGCTCAAATGCTGTGAAGTGGCCAGATACTTGGGCACAAGTACATTGGAGATCTAGTCATCATGCTCACAGTGACTCCAGGCAATGTGGAATGAATCTAGGGAGAGTTTGTGATATTTCCTCGTAATTCCTGAACCAAAAATAACAAAGGAAAGTCCTGTCACTTTGTCTTAAGCCAAAGGCAGCCAGTGTCAGAATAGGGGTTGCACCTGCACCTAACTGGTCAGCCTCTTGATCTAATCTCTTTGCCGAAAGGATGCTAATGACTTTGCATATGAGTAAGGGGAATACTGTTATGATGCAAATAGATGTGCTTTGTGCTCTCAACTAAAGACTTTGTGTTCTAGTTGTGCTTCTGCTGTTGTATAAACAATCTAAAATCAGTGACTTAGGGATCAAAGGATTTGCTTGTCTGGCACAATGAGGTCAAATCACCACTGATTGAAGTCAGGAGAGAAATTCAAGGCAGGAACCTGAAGGCAGGAACAAAGAAGGAAAGTTGCTTGCTACCTCTCTGTGTCTCTCTCTCTGTCTCTCCCTCTGACTCTCTGTCTCTCCCCCCTCTCTTTCTGGCTTAAGCTTACTTAGACAATTCAGGACCACCTGCATAACCATGGCACTACCTACAATAACCTTGGACCACTTACATACATTAGGACAATCAAGACAATCCCTCACAGACAATTCTACAGACTGACCTGATTAAGATAATCACTGAGATGTTTTCTCCACAATGGTTACTTTATGCTGTGTCAGTTTGACACTTAATGCTAACTAGGACAGGAAGCTCCCTGTTCTCCAAGGGAGGGCCCATCACTGCTGTCTGTGACCATCACATGTGCTCATGACCATAGCTTTATACAGCTGGCCCTTCAGAGCCACGACATAGCTCAGAGGCATTCTACCTAAGGTTCACTTTCCCATTTCTCTGCTCCTGAACACAGGAACACTCTAATGTCCATCAGTGACATATTTTTACCCTTCAGAAGAATCAATTAAATAGCAATCATCAAATCACTGTGGATGCATTTTACCCTGACTCATAACAGACCTGCCACAGATACTCTTCACTCACAGAGTAGAACCAGTCACCCAGTGAGGCAGGAGCAGAGCTGAGAGCGGAGCTCTAAGGTGCTAGTCACCATCTATAAGTAGTTTTTTTCCTTTAACATAAGAAAAGAAGAGTGTGAGCATGCTTTAAAACCCTGGTGTTCCCTCTTTATAGGGACTGTTGTAAAAATTAATGAAGGAGACAGAAAATCATGAGTTTGCAAAAAAAAAAAACCAATATGCCCTTAAAGACACTTCACACCCTGAAAGTCCTTCTTACTACATGAGACTGCCCACGGCTGGGAAATAATGTTCTCATTTTCCAGGCTGGATCCATATTTGGACAGAAGAAAACAGGGAAGCAACAAGATGGGAGATTCAGGGTGATATTTCAAATTGGGGAGATCAGGATTTGCTGGTACCCAGGGACACAGGATAGGAACAAACTTCTGTATCTTTTTGAAAATCAAACATTTCACATCAAAGCTTGGTGCTGACAGTTCTGGGTTCCAAATTAGAAAGGACTGCAATTTTTTTCTTGGCTATGGTTCCACAGACCTGTGGCAGAGCTATGTATTGGGTGTGATAATTAGAAGTGATATGGGGATAAAGAGAGTTTTGTGGATTCTGGATGAGATTCTGAATTCATAAGGCAAGATTTTGGGCAGATCAATCAGAGAATGCACAGAAAATGTTGAAGTTTGTCCCTTGTAGTGGTTTTAATGAGAGATGTCCACCATAGTCTTAGGCACATAAACTCTTTGTCCATGATTGGTGGCACTGTTTGGTGAGGTTTAGAAGCTATGACCTCTGCAGTGAGATCATCGCTTTGTCAAATTCTGAGAATAAAAATCCCTAAGCTATTTCCAATTTATTCTATTTGTGCTTGCAGTTCATGAGGTGAGCTCTCAGCTTCCTGGTCCCACTACAATGCCTGTAGCTTGCTGAAGTGCCTCCCTGCCATGATGGAGCATAAACCCTAATAAATTGTTTTCTTCATACATTGGCTTGGACATGGTGATTTATCACAGCAACAGAAATAAAACTAGTATATTTCTGAATAAATATTTTAGGAGGCAGATCATTTATGGAGTAAAATGAATAAATCCAAATGTAGAATCATCAGAGAGAAAGGGAAATTCCTGCCTTTAGAAGGCAAAAATAGCTCTGAGAGCCATGTCAACTTTCAAAAGTATCACCCAACTGAGTCTAGGAGTGTACTGAAGTAGGTGTGTGATTCTGTGCCAACCATTACAGCCTGGATTCCAACATCAGCAGATCATACTAAAATCCCCAACTACACTCACATGTGTTAAGTGATCTGAGATGTCACATTTCCTCATGACATGTGGTAACTCTGAGCTTTGCCAGACAGAAGAAGTGCCCCTATGTCATACTTGGCTCCTGCATGGACCTGGATTGATGTGCATGAGTCTTGTATATTATTAGAGGGACCAGCCTTAATATTATACATCCCAGGGGCTCAGGAGAGAGAACTACTAACAGCAAGGACTATTTACGGGAAATAGAATCTCAGCACACCGAGCTCTATAGTCCACTTGCTTTAATTCCTCTGGCATAACATCCTATGTACACAGCTTCAGTTCTGTTCCTGTGCCTAACTCCTTTCTTGCATGATTTCTCTCTGTACTTCTCTATTGCTCCCTCTAAGTTCTATCTTAATTCTCTTGTCTTAATTCTGCCTCATCTAGGTTCTTTTCAGCTTGTTCTTACCCAGCTAGTACTTCTCCATCTGGCTCTTCCTCATCTTCCATCTCATTCCTCTAGTACTTTCTTCAATCTAGTTCTTCCCCATCTCAGTTTGTTCCTTTCAAGTTCTTACCCATCTAGTTCTTCCATTCTCTTTTCTCTTCTCCATGCTGTTCTCTCTCTGTCTACAGAAAATACCTGCCTTTTTTCCCCTGGGCACATGGTTCCCTGCCTCCTCAGGAATGTTGTTTTATCTCTCACCTTGATATGTAAAAACCTCTTTTGTTCCCAAAGTGCTCTGGAGAACTACTAGGCCTCCTCAAGGCCAGGGGATGGTCTGAGCTTCATTAGCACAGGAAACAAAGCTAGGCATCTCCCACCAGCTTGTCTCCTAAACTCAGCAGGGCAGTTAGCAACTTAGTAGGTTCAGCAGGTCTAGGGAGCTGAACTGTTTACCAAATGGTCTGAGCATGCAAGGATTTCATAGCAGAAGACAGCTGGAATATTAAAGGCTGGGTAACACCAAATATTCATAATAAATGGCTTTGCCTTTTGACAGACCCTTGGCCTGTCAAAGTTCAGTTTTAATACACAGCTGTATCTCTATGATATATTCTTGTGGCCCACAAGACCTGAGCAAGCACAGGATGACATGGCCAACCTAGGTGTTGGTAGAGGTGGTTTTATGTCATGAAACTGAAAGGGATTGAGGAGTCTGTCTCTGGCCCTATGTAAATACACAGAAGTTACCTGAGATAACAGGTAACAGTTATGTTGACTGGGTCACATTATGTTGCACTCATTGGGTCCTAGGTTACACACTCATAGCATACTAATTCATTCTTAAGGACACTGGAAAATTGAAAGCCCTGTCAGTCTCAGACAGCATCAACCTAACACCCTTCAAAGGTTCTAAATACTTATCCACCACAGGGTAGTTTATAACCTGAGACTCAGGTTCACCTTTATGCTACTAAGTCTGTTATGCCCAGATCACGTCCCCAAAGAAGCCACCGGAGACTTTAGGTACAGAATGCAAAAGCAAGGTTTATTTAAATGGAGTTTACAAGCCATGGTCAGGGAAGCTCATCAAAGCACTCA
>CABHPP010107860.1:0-43785 GCA_902168425.1 Peromyscus attwateri
TTGGAGAAACAACAACTACATCACCACCTAGAGAGGCAGTGACATCTGGACAAACAGCTGGGCCCACAGAAGCAAATAGTCCATCAGTTTCAGTGTCTCAAAGTATGGTGACAAATGGTATCACATCTGGCCAGACATCTACGGTTACCTTAACATCTGGCCAATCACCTGAAGTGAGAGAGACATCCACACAATCAGTTGGGAGCACAGTGCTATCTACTGCAGTTTCAAATCCAACTACAATAGCCTCTCTCCCTGCAACAACAAGTGAACCATCATCAACACAAGGACAACAAACAAGTACAGAAACTCTTCCTGAAACAGGAACAACTGGTGTGTCTACTGTAGTTACAGAGAGACCTGCACAATCCATTGTACAATCAACAACATCTGGACCATCATCTCAAGCAACAGAAACCACTAAGTTATCAATCACTGGAACAGAGTCGACTGCCCTATCAACTGGAGGCACCACGTCAAAGGCAACATCAGTTGAAGAAACAACAACTGCGTCACCACCTAGGGAGGCAGTGACATCTGGACAAACAGCTGGACCCACAGCAGCAACTAGTCCATCAGTTTCAGTGTCAGACAGCACAGATTCAAATGGTAAATTGGCTGTGACTTCTGGTCAGACAACCAGTGTGACTGCAATTTCTAGGCAATCACCTGAAGTAAGTAAGACATCCACACAATCAGTTGGGAGCACAGTGCTATCTACTGCAGTTTCAAATCCAACTAGAATATCCTCTCACACTACAACAACAACTGGACCTTCATCAGCACAAGGACTACATACAAGTACAGAAAGTGTTACTGGAACAGGAACAATTGGTGTGTCTACTGTAATTACAGAGAGATCTGCACAATCTTTTGCACAATCAGCAACATCTGGACCATCATCTCAAGCACCAGAAACAACTAAGGTATCAATCACTGGCACAGAGTCCACTGCCCCAATAACTGGAAGCACCATGACAAAGGCAACATCAGTTAGAGAAACAACAACTGTGTTACCACCTAGAGAGGCAGTGACATCTGGACAAACAGCTGTGCCCACAGCAGCAAATAGTCCATCATTTTCAGTGTCTCAAAGTATGGTGATAAATGATAAATTGGCTGTGACATCTGCCCAGACAACCAGTGTGACTGTAACTCCTAGACAATTACCTGAAGTGAGTAAGACATCCACACAATCAGCTGGGAGCACAGTGCTATCTAATGTAGTTTCAAATCCAACTAGAATATCCTCTCACCCTCCAACAACGACTGTAACATCATCAGCAGGACAACAAACAAGTACAGAAACTGTTACTGGAACACGAACCTCTGGTATGTCTACTGTAGTTACAGAGAGATCTGCACAATCTCTTGCACAATCAGTAACAACTGGACCATCATCTAGTACACTGGAAACAACTAAAGTATCAGTTACTGACTCAAGTGAAGCTGGCTTGTCAACTGCAGTCACCATGAGAAATACATCATCAGTTGCAGAATCAGCAACAACACTACCCTCAGCTAAAGTACTGTTAACTACTAGGGTAACAGTCACTGTTTCAGGGACCACTGGTGCTTCCACTGCAGTTACAGACACAACTGTGTCTTCTGGTGGAAAATCATCTTCAACTGCATTACCACGTGGCGTTTCACTTTCTTCTGGACAAACACCTGCAACTACTAGTGTGCCTAGACCTTCATCTTCAGTTTCACAACCTATAGGCACATTTAGTGATTGGACTTCAACATTAGAACCATCACCCCGAGTGACTGTAACATTTGCACCCTCACCTGGAAACACATGGACATCCAGTTTATCCACTGATGTTCCTGGAAGAACTGTACAAGCTGATGAAGGAACCACAAGCCGAGGAAATAGTACTAGCAGACCAGGAGCTGAGCCCACGACAAATGAAGGCAAGTATGATTAGCTGAATGTAGGATGTTTCATGTGCCAATGCAATGGTTGCCCTAAATCCCATTAGGGTATTATAATATGTTATAATAATTAAATATGATAGTAAGTCCTGAAATTGGTGAATACTCATGTTTACCAAGCATCTTTATTCTAATGTGAATTTTCTGACTTCAGGAGAAGTTTGTTATCTTTCTGATACAAAATAAGAAATCCTGGTATAGTATGACAATGGAGGGAGGCACATGGGAAGCCTAGCCTCTGATAAGTACTTCTGGTAACAAAGCAATTAAGGCTCATCTGTGTGCTCTTCTGGTGATTCTGCACAAGCACATCTAAGACCCAACTTATGATCAAGTTAAATAATATAACCAAGGACATGAGTTCTAGGAGAAATTATTAGAGATGATCCATTTTATGGATATATGGATTTGAGATACATGATAAAATATCCACTATTTATACTATAGCCACATATAATATTATTCTTTTACCAGGAATAGAAAAAGAACCATAAATCCACCACTCTTACAGGTGAAGTCATGACCAAATTCACCACATCTGAAAAGTCAGGCAAGGGAGAGTAAGGGTATGAATCATACTGCCGTTTAGCATAAGGCTGCCTGATAAATCTAATAAATAATGGTCATGGGGATGATTTATATAATTAAAGATCAGATCAAAATTGTCTAGTATTTTATGTTTCATATCTTGTTAGTTGATGTGGGGCTTTCATGAAAGAATAGGCAATTGTCTTCAAGAGCTTAATTGAGAAATAAATTTTATAACAAAGCCAAAGAATCAGAGATGTGTTCTATGGGGCAACAAGACACTAATCTGGGTTGTGTAGAATGTATTAATTTTCACAGCAACCAACGTTTTCAAAAAATGCATTTTGTTAACATTTTTAAACAAGGACGTCAAGGAGAATTTCAGTTAGCAGGTATAGGTAAGGCATTACACTCAGGAGACAGATTGGGTTCCTAACTTTCAGCACCAATCTCCTTTCTGTGGTAATGGCTATAAATTGGGCAGAAAGGATATTATTCTTAAAGGGAAATGCCAGTGAAGTGAAGCCTCAGCTGTTAGAAATTTAACTAAAAACAAATTAACAAAAAAACCCAAAAGAACAATATAAGAAACCTGAGTCAGTGTAGAAGCAGCCAACACTACACCTACATATCAGGATAAAGTTTAAAATATTCTGTAACAGAAGTTTCTGTAATTTTGTTACATTTGATTAACTTTTATTGTCTGTGAACTGTGTGTCATGTGCTATGAGAACTCTATGAGAAAAGATTTAAACATTTTGGGGGAAGTTACTAGGTAATAAGAAGCTGAACACTACAATAATATTAATATGACAATTATGCAAAGTGTTAGAAGGTGAGCATGTTAAAGAGACATCTTCCCTTGTGACTAAAGAAAATCAGAGGTTCAAGCCTGAGTAAACAAAGCCAGAGATCAGGAAGTCCAGACGACAATTACCCATGTTATTAGAACCTATTCCACTTGTTTTGATTTTGACTAGCCCAGTAGTGCCCTTCTGATCCATAGGAGGGCCAGGTTGAGGCAGGGCTGTCCCACAAGCTCTGAGCACAGGAGTGACATCTACGCAGATCACTGCTCCCTCAAACCCAGGTCATTGCTCCTGGCTTTCCATTTGATGTCAGGTCCCACATGTCCCTAGCCCAGCATTTGTATCAGTAGGACCTCTATGAACAGGGTTGTCTGATGGAATTTTGACACATTTTTCATACTGGGCAATTAGGAATGTAATTATTTGTTTAAAGACATCATCTCATTTAATTATGGGGAAGTTTATTATTTTCCCACATTACTCACGAAAAATATAGTCAAAGACATTATCTAACTTGCCAACAGTTTTACAGTGTCAAGTGGTGAATTGCTGTGTCTCCCTCTCTCTGCTGAGTCTGGAGTCTCTGCTTTTCAGCGATACAATCCTCTTTAGAGCAAAATGCACCACAATCTTCAGTCATCCAGCAGGAGGACTTGCTTCTGAAGGAGCAGTTTGTCTCCTATCTCTAACACAAACTGAAGACACAAGTAATGAAAGAACCTTAAAATTTTACTATACTGACTCCCTGCTCCATCTATCATTCCAAAAAAGGCTTCAGAGAGCTTTAGTGGACAAAATTATAATATTATTGTTTTATGAATTAGGAATTTTATCATCCTTTTTATATCATTCCAACTTGGCATCAAATTCACAAATGCCTATGTGGTGATTTATTTTTTTTCAGAGCTACTAATTTTTTTCAAGGTTACTGTGCATTAAATGTCTACAGTAGAAAGGTGCCCAAAGTCACAGTGCTGGAGAAAAATTTCATTTCTGGGCCAGCAAGATGGCTCAGTCAGTGAAGGGGCTCGCCACGTAGGTCTGGAGACTGGGTTTGGTTGCCAGTACCCACATAAAGGTGGAAGGATACAACTCGCAAAGTTGCCAGTTGACCTCCCGCTGTGAACCATGGAACCTGCCCCACCCTAGCGTGCACACACTTACACACACACACACACACACACAGACATAGACACCACCACCAATAACAACAATAGCAGCGACAACAGCAGAGACTGGGAAGATGGCTCAGCCCTTAAGATCATTTGTTGCTCTTATAGTGGACCAGGGTTCAATTTCCATCACTTCCATGGTAGTTAACAACTGACTGTAATTCAGCTTCCAGGCAATGCGACCCCTGCTTCTTGCCTCTGCAGGCAACAGGCACACACATAGTGCACATATATGAATGCAAGTAAAACACACATACATGTCAAATAAAATAAACAACAATAATTTATTAGTGTGTAGAATGTCACACAGAATGGACGCTTTAATGAATAGATTAGTCTGGGCAGTGGTGGTGCACACTTTTAATCCCAGCACTCAGGAGGCAGAGGTAGGTGGATCTCAGTGAGTTTGAGGTCAGCCTGGTCTACAAAATGAGTTCCAGGACAGTCAAGGTTGTTACACAGAGAAACCCTGCCTCAAAAAACCACACACACACACACACACACACACACACACCACACACACACACACAAATGAATAGACTAAAGGAATAGAATTTATGAATAAATATGTAGACTTAAGGACTACATTTCTCACTCTTCTCTGGCAAGGATTTATGCTTCATTTATTCTAAGTGGGAGTTAGGAAAAAATTGAAACTTAACGCAAACTCCAATAAATTTATATATTGTTCATTAAAACTATGGTAACTCAAACAAAAATTAATTAGATGGTTTATTTTAAATGTAGCACACCACCATTATAAAGTAATACAATGGCTGCAAGAAACTGGTGGGATCTATTGCTTTTTTAAAATGTGTCTTCCATTTTCAAGACAATAATTAATCAGAGTCAAGGAAGAACTAGAGGTGTTCAGACATTTACCTGGGAGAAAGGCAACAGCTTGCTTTTAGTTTGATGACTTCTAACTTAGATGATTTCCTAAAGGAGTGTGTTATAATATACCTCCCAAATATTTCATTCCTTCTTTATATTTCCTTTACTAGGACCATTTAGCAGAATTCCAAACATATTAATTGAAGGTAAGTTGCACAAAATTTGTGTTGCATAATGTATATCAACATACCTTTTTTGTCTTTTCCACTTGAAAGTTCAAAATATTAGCTGGAACAAGGAGGGTGGCACAAGCTTGTCCTCTCAGCTAACTGGGATGCTGAGGCAGGAGGATCCCAAGGTCAAGATCTGGTCAAGTGGCTTAATGAAAACATGTCTCAAAATATCAAGTAAAGAGAAGTTTGGGGTTCAGATTCAGTGAGAGTGCTTGACATGCATACAAGTCACACACATACACACACACACACACACACACACACATGCACACACGCACACTCACACACATACATACATGTACACATACACAAACATACACACACAGACACATATATACACACATACACACAGATACACATACACAGACACATTCATACACACATATATATATACACACTCACAAACATATATACATATACACACACCACACACACACACACACACACACACACACACACACACACACACATGGGAAGGAGAGAGAGAATCTCATAGAATGTGACTGCCTTCCAAAATTTATAATCCAATACATAAATAAAATTTTAGGGATTAAGTTGTACACTTAAAAATATTTTACTTTTTTTTATTTTAGTGCCATCAAAACAGCCTGAAGTAACAGGTAAGACAAGATGAGATTATAAATCCACATTTAAAAAAAATGTTGTCTTAACTAGGAAATGCTGCAAGAGATGTCTCTATCAGAATGAAGTCTTTCTGGTCATGGACTTCAAGTTAGATTTTGATGACTGTGCTTTGGCCTCCTCTTTTCTTGTGCCTTCCCAAATTGTAATAACGGTGTGTTGATTTCCTCCAGATTTTATAGAGCTGGCTCTGTACAAGAGAACAAACAGACACAAGTAACACAAAACATCTCTCTTATTATTTATAAAAAAAGCAAAGCTATGGTTCTCAAATATTAGTGGACCACCACCACCAGACTAGACACGATGACTTTCATACAACTGCACTGCTGAAATGGCATACCAGTATGTTTATACTTACCTGAAATACCCCAGAGTTCATGCCTCGGCTCTTTCTATTGTCTTAGGAGCTACAGCTTTCACAGAAATCAGGGGCAGCACTGGAACTAAATTCATGACAGGTGGGGAAGAGCGACCTGGGATGTGAATGTGAGCATGAGAGCTGGCTGCCATCCCTATGACTTATCTGGACCATTCGAATGACTTATCAGAATGTGGGCTTTACTGAAGCATATTGTACTTACTCAGAGACTCTGCGACTTAGGAAAAAAATTTTTTTTACATTCAATTCTTTTTAAAGAATCTACCAAGAGTCTCTATTAAAATAGGATAGATGATCTAATTGTTCTGCAGCATTTTTCCTGTACATAAAAGCTACATTAAGATATTCATGAGATCTCTAGCCCGAAAAGTAGAGATAACATAAATTAACCTTGGAAACATTCCTATACACAGGTTTCTATGTCCCCAAAGCAATACTAATAATTAGTATTTTCTTGATATTTTAAATTTTCATCAAACCTACTAATATATTGTCTTCTACTTCTGGGTAGTAAATCAGTGTCTGTGGGGGAAAGTCACCTGCCCCTCCCCATTCTGTAGACTGTTAGGAATGTTGCCTCAAGTTGAGAAGCTGAGCCCTCTGATTGCTTTCAAAGTGGGGCAATTAGTGGAGTATTCTCAGCATCGTAGTGGTGCCAGAGAAGGGAGACTAAATAAGAATCTGTAGACTTCCAAGGACTAAGTTAAGTGTTCAAGAGACCAACAAAAGCCACTGTGGTGATTCCAGTCCCCTCTGTGTTTCAGTCACCACGGGTCTCATCCCTTCTACAACCGTTGCCCCACGCAGTTCCAACACAGGTGAGTTAGTGATGCAATATGAGTGTTCTAGTGCCCTCTCGTCACTGAATGCTTCCTCTGATTCATTGAAAAGGGATCACAGTGTGTTTTCTGTCATCCTTAAATATTTGCCAACAATCTATTTCTTCTCTCGTTCCCTCAGAGGCCACGACTTCCCTACGAGTAAACGAAACAGTAAAAAGTGAAGCAGTCACGGGTGAGCACTGAGAGGCTTGTACCCTCCCTCCTGGTAGCTCCTTCAAATCTTCTGAAAATAGCTACTCAATAAGCTTTATTGATAAGAAAATGATGGGAAAAAAGCCAAAAAAAATGTTATATTGCCCCCTTTATCTCCCCAAGTTCAACAAGGACTTCTGTCCGTGGTTCTTAACCTGTGGGTTTCAACCCCTTTGACAAACCCCCATCTCCAAAATTGTTTACATTATGATTCATAACAATAGAAAAATTAGAGTTATGAAGTAGCATCGAGAATACTTTTATGGTTGGGGTTGTCACAACATGAGGAACTGTATTAAAGGGTCACAGCATTAGGAAGGTTGGGAACCACTATGTTAGTTGATCCTGAATCTAAACTAATGACCAATAAATGATATGGGAAGAAATTTCCTACCCACATTCAAAGCAAGTGGAATTATGGTTGAGAAGTGTGTCAGTAGACTTGATGTAGGTTCATTGTATGGGATAGTTTCTGCCCTGGCCAGTTTCAGCAATGGCTTTGTACAGTTCTGATCCCTATCTGAATCAACTGCTAGGCACATAAATGAACTCATGAGCACAGCTGTATTCTTGTTTTAGGTACCACTGTTGCAGTGTCTGGGGAAACTAAAGAACCAGTGAGATCTCATACAGGTAGTGATGGCAATACACCTCAGATGTAGACATTTAATTTTTATAGCAGTACTGTGTATACTTTTCTAGACCACAGTCTTTACTCTTTTTATTGTTTTCTCTCTCAGAGGCCACAACTTCCACAGGAGGCAGTGAAACTACCCATGCAGAAGTTCGAACAGGTGAGCCATTATTCTGTGAAATTGTGGGGGTTTGTTTGTTTGTTTGTCTGGTTTTTGTTTTATCAAGTCTTTCTTTAGATGGCTGTAGTAAACATGAGTGGTTGAGGAAAGAGGTGGCATTGTTCCTGTGGATACAACCTGCAGGCTTGCCTAGGAATTCCATGCCCACCATGGATTTTGGGGACTGAGATGTACACAGTCAAGAGCACCACACTATTGGCCAGTGTCTTCACATCAGGACCATTATTATTACATACAATTTACTTGTTTTTCTCAAAAAGTGCTTGCTAACAGTGAACATCCTAGTTTTTTTTGTGTGTGTGTGTTTTTCATCCCCTTCTGGTTACCAGATACTGGAATGAGGGCTGTTCCAGGAGCAAGATCTTGGGTATTTTGTTCACTAGTACAGCCCAAGGATGAACCACAGAATCACACAAAGGAGATGCTCAAAAACATTAGGGGGATGAAGTAATGTATCATTTTGCAATCTTCTCCTTATCTAAGTGGTTTCACCTGGAGGAGCTGAAGCTCACAGAGTTTGAAATTGGGCAAGATGGATTAAATATCATTTGAGAGTTTTAGAATAAAGGAATTCTATTTTAAACAGCTGAAGTCAAAACATTTAAGTAATTGATCCATACAATTCAGAAAGATGATCCTTTTCTTCTTTAGGCACCTTTGCCATAGCAGGCATCCTTGCTTTATCATGCAAGGGAGAAAGCAGTTCCCTTACCTTCAGTGGGCTCTATGGAGAGGGACCTCAGTGACTGATGGGAAGGAATGAACCATCAGGTCTTCTGATGAATCAGATCCACATAGCTTTTCCACTATTGTCGAGAAGCTTATGTTCTGTCAACCACCCAGGGAAGCAACCATTATGCCTATAAATCTGTACACAAATATGTTACAAGCAAAGAGTTAATAGTTATTTAAGATCATAATATAATTAGACTGTCAACTCTGATGACATATCAACACAATTCTTCATTTCCTCCACCAAATCCTTGAACTTCACATTCTTCATTTTCTTCCTTCAGAGGCTACAACTCCAACAGAGAATAATGAGACCCAGGGAAGCAGAGCCACAGCAGGTGAGACCTGGCAGCTCCCATAGTTGGGTGTGGGCTTTCCCATGTGACTGCTGGGCTTGCCTGGTAGGAGGTATGTTTTCCTGCACTATGTAGTGCTTTGGATATTTTCTTTCAACTGAATGTATGCTGGAAAAGACCTCTCATTATCAGCAACTGGTCTCATAGCCATAACTTCCTAAAGGTTGGTTGTCTGTCCAGTCAGTTCGAGAATGGCTTCTGACACACACCACTAAAATGTTAGAGGAAGAAGAAGAAACAGCATGAATTCTGGAAGGCATCCTATCCTATAAAAAATCTTTGGGGTTTAGTTGTTTTATTTTATTTGTTCGTTTTGAGACAGAATATCACTGTGCAGTCCTGCCTGACCTAGATCTATGTAAACCAGTCTATACTAAAACTCATAGAGAGCCGTCTGTCTTAGTCTCTGCTTCCATAATGCTGAGATTACAGGCATGTGCCATCATACCTGGCTTATATGAAGGATTTTTTTAACCAAAGAACAATAATGATATTAAGTCTTGGCTCATATTCTTGGCACAGTCAAATGTTTGTTTTTCTGTTTTTTTTTTTTTAATCACATGATAGGCACCACTGTAGCATCAAGAGGCCAAGCAACTGGAATTGTGACTTGGGAGAAACCCAGCTTATTCCTCATCCCATTATAGATGGAATTTCAGGGGAGGGCTTCAGATGGGAACATTATTATTTTGACCATTTTGTTGATGTGGGTCATAGGGCATACATATCCTCTCAGCTCATCAGGAAGCTGTGAGGGGGCCTCTGAGAAACATACACCCAGGTTCTTCTCCAGGCAGGTCTTTAGGAGGCTAACATGAGTCAGTGTGATGATTTGAGGTCCTTTGTTTATGAGCTAGCACTGGAATTGGACCTGGAAGTTCCCACATAGATGAGCTAGTAAGCAGCCATGGAATCTTCAATGGCTCTATCTATGAGGTGATTCCTGCTCCATTGCCCCCTGCACAGGAGAACTGTAGCTTTCCCAGACACCTGTCTTGATTTCACCCCTCTCAGAAGCCACCACCACTTTGGGAGAAAGTGGGACACTAAAAGGGGAGGTAATCAAAGGCATCAGGGGCACTTTTTCATAACTCCTTGAAATCCCCCCCAAACCTTTCCATCTCTGATATTTGTCAAAACATTAGGAAAAAGTTGTATCAGATGTTCAACATTTGGTACAATGAGTGCCATTCAAACACACTGGCATTTCTTATGTTTGTGCTTTATTGACCTATCAATAGGGCATCATGGGATACACTCCCTGAAAGTTATATTGATGATCCAGCCAAAATCTACTTCCCTATGACTCAACCCAGCCAAAATAACTATGATAGCAGATGTCTTCTGTAAATTTACCACAGGAACAATATATTCTATAGAAATATCTCGATTGTCTTAAAACCACAAAGCCAGAGACATAAGTTTATTACTGAATAGACAAAATTAAGGGCTTTCTTTTCTTTAGAGATTATACCCATGTTAGTCTACCATCAGGGTGAAGATTTTGTTATGTTTGCTATGTAAGCTACTATAAGATAGGCTTCTCAGGAAGTGCCTTCCTTTATTTTGGTATAATCCCTGTGAATAAGCAGGGGGTAATACATATTTATTGACTAAATGAAAGAGTTGGTATGTGGAGAAAATACATAATCCAGGAACAGAAAGTCTGATGAAAGCACATGTTCAAAGACCTGCTAAGGAGGTAAAGCAGTTTCTAAATGACACCTCCCAGAGCTGTCCAGTACACAGTTCCTGAATGAAAGCACATGCCGTACACCTCGGTTGCATCAGCGCAAAACAGTCTTCACATTGACTCCATGCCTTCTCCTTCCAGGTACCCCCCATGCAGCTGTAAGTGTGACCGAGGCATCTGGAAGTTCCAGCAGCGGTGAGCTAACCATTCTGAAAGAAGGCTGCACGGCTATGTCTGTGTGACAAAGTCATAAGCTCCTTCCTAAACCCCTCTCTTTCATCTGTTTCTCTCAGAAGCGACAGCTTCCATGGGAGTCAGTGGAGCCATGGTCACAGGAAACAATGCAGGTGGGAATGAATGGGGGTGTGTGTGACTTTTTTTTTTTTTTTGAGACAGGGTTTTCCTGTGTAGCTTTGCACCTTTCCTGGAACTCACTCTGTAGCCCAAGCTGGCCTGAACTCACAGAGATCCACCTGGCTCTGCCTCCCGAGTGCTGGGATTAAAGGTGTGCTCCACCACTGCCCCGCATGTGACTTTTGAGTGATGATCAACTACGATTATAATTTGTTTCTTTGTAATAAGAAAAGTGGTCTTTCAGGAGTTCTCATTAAGGCCAATGATGTCTTCATTTGTGACTAGGCTTTGGATCAATTTAGGCAGATTTTAGGAATCCTCACATAGGTGATTCTCTGTAAACTAGAGTGGAAGTGGCAGTTATCTGGAAAGGTTTCTTTTCCCATTTGTCATTTCAGAAATCACTACATCAGCTGGAGGAAATACGGACTCAGAGAGTTCTACTTCAGGTAAACAGAAGGTCAAAATAAATAAAAAAATTTCCCCTTAGTATTAGTAGATTTTACCTAGAGTGGAAACCAGATAATGTGCCATTGTTGGCCATTCACTTGGGACAGGGGTTCTCTACTTGTCGGTTGTGACCCCTTTGGGGGGTTGGATGATCTTTTCACCAGGGTTAACATGTCAGATATTCTGTGTATCAGATATTTACATCATGACTCACAGCAGTAGCAAAATTAAAGTTCTGAAGTAGCAATGACATAATTTTACGGTTGGGGGTCACCACATGAGGGACTGTGTTAAAGGTTGCAGCATTAGGAAGGCTGAGAGCCACTGTCTTAGGATGATAATGGATCTTTACTTTGGTGATTCCTCCTTCCTCCACTCTTTATGTCAGACACCACA
The DNA here is from genome assembly GCA_902168425.1 of Peromyscus attwateri. Classification (NCBI taxonomy): domain Eukaryota; kingdom Metazoa; phylum Chordata; class Mammalia; order Rodentia; family Cricetidae; genus Peromyscus; species Peromyscus attwateri. The sequence goes on from CABHPP010107860.1 coordinate 12,369, forward strand.
GGTCCCTGGTGTGACTTTACTCTGCACCTGGTGGTCCCAACACGGGGAAACCAATGAGTTAACAGTAAAGGAAGGAGTCTAGAAATGGGGCCCCGCAAACACATAGCAAACTTTTACTAGTCATGTAGTTCTGAACTTCTTCTTTGCTTTTATTTGTCCATTGAGAGGCAACAACTTGTTTAAGTGGCAGGACCACAGATGCTAGAGTTCAGTTAGATGGGCCCCAACAGGTAATTTCCTACCCCTTCATTTTTAAGTTGTCTGATATAATGAATTTTGGGGAATTTTCCTCAGCTCTTCCTTGAATACAGATTTCCTGGATGGTCACACATTACTCCATGAGAACTACCCTTTCTATGTTTAGAGAAAATGGTATAACAGGGATCATGAATAATGTGTCAGTAGAAGCAAGAAAGTTAAGTCAAGAAACCCATACACTTATTCTAAACCCCAATCCTAATTTTAGGCTGGAGGGATTCACAAATTACTCTCTCCTTCTGTGATTTCAGTTACCACAGGAGTAACTACTGGTCCAACTGTAGCCCCTGGGCATTTCCGCTCTCATGAGTCATGAAAATGATTGGGGAAATTTGTCTCTGAACTGCAGAGGCTGCTGCCTCACCTAGAGATAGTGTGGAAAGTCACAGGGCTGTATATTTCCCAATGTTCACACCCCAAGCTTTGTCCCACCCCTGTTCAGGGACTACAGATTCTACAAAAGTTGGAGTGTACACTGGAGTTGCAACAGCAAGTAGTTGGTGACTTGTGTTTTCAGCCTTTAGGGTGGTTGGTGACTCTCTGGGGTCTGTCGTAGATAGCAGATAAGAACAAAATGGACAGAAACAGAGTTTTGTGCTTCTTTTGACAAAATGCACATGACTTTTTTGCTGTGGTGCTTCCATTTTATTTGATAAAATGTCCAGTGAACTAAGTGTGGTCCTTTTCCTTTCGGCCATTCCCTCCACACAGTCTCTTAGACATGGTTGTGTTGCTGTCACTGTGTTGTTGGAATCTTAGATGGTCTTTTAATAAAAAACAAACCCAGAGCCAGATATTGGGGTGAAAGCTGAAAGATCAGAGAAGCAGAATAGCCAGCCACTAGTTCTTACCTCTGCAAAATCCTCAGCCTAAAGAGAGTGAGTTCCTATTTCCTCACACCTTATATACCTTTTTCTGCCCTGCCACATTACTTCCTGGGATTAAAGGCATGTGTGCTTCCCAAGCAAAGGCATGGGATCTCAATTGCTGGGATTAAAGGTGTATGCCACCACTGCCTGTCCTCTATGTCTAATCTAAGTGGCTGGCTCTGTCCTCCGATCCCCAGGCAAGTTTATTAGGGTACACAATATATCACCGCATCACTGCCTTAACTATCTTGCTGTTTAGGTGTTATGTCAGGTTCAACTGAAATTTCCGGAGACCTAGAGAATTCCAGTTCTGGTGAATAGAGATGTTTAGTTCACCCACCATCATGGATTTTTTTTTTCTCATGACTAAGGTCTCAAGAAACTAAAAGAATTTAAATTTACCCCCTCAGGAGTCCCCACAGAAGCACCAGGCAGCCAAAGCACAGGAGGAAAAACAGGTGAGTCTAGGAAAACCACTTCCTCGCAAAACACTAAGCCACAGCAAAAGAATAAGAGTTTGTAAGAAAACGGGTTGTTTCTCTCTGGATACAAAGGCTCTTTTATTGACGGTAAGCAATGTGAATTTGTTCAAACCCGTCCTGTTCTCAGGAGTGGGAGACGTGCTGCTATGGTTTCTCGGTCTGGAACTGGAGCACCAAAACACAAATGTTGGCTGTACCACCCTCGGAGATCAGTGTAGCTTTGTTCCTAAGGAGCTGAGTTGAGGGTTTCTGGAAAGGAAATAGGCCAGAATGGGGACCAAGGAGAACAGGGGAACTTCCTGTTACGATACAACTTGGAAGCCCTTTGGGGGAAAAAAGGCTTTCATCTGACTCTTTGGAAGACGTAGCCCGCAGCCTGAGAGCTCTATGTTGTTTTGAAATAAGGTCTCACCATGTACCCTGTGCTGGTCTCAGATTTACAATCCTATCTCAATCTTCCAACCTCTAGGATTCCAGGCTGTGCCGCCATGCCTGACTCAGTCTGAGAAGTCTGATTCCTGAGAAGAAGGTTATGGATGGTGCTGGTCCTGGAATTAAATAACCTATATTGCTTACTTCCTTTTGCAGACTCCACTTCAACAGCAGCTGTAGTCACAACCAGTGCCCATGTATCCCAGCCAGGTAAAATAGTAAGATCCAGGGGACTCAAATCCTATGAAATTTATTTCTTCCATATGGGGTCCACCTTGCACATGAATCTGTCATCACTGAGATGAACAGATACAGACATGATATGGATTCTTATTATTGTGAGTAAAACATTGTCTTGTCATCCTCCCTACCCTAGAAACCACTGCAAAAGCAACAGAAGGTCAAGACACGGAAACAGGTCAGTACGAGAAGACCGCCAATTATTTCAGGCTCCACTGGCATTTCCTGTACTGAAAAATATGCTAGGGTCTGTAGTATACATTAAAAGCAAAACCTTCAGTAAGAAACGGTGATTGCCATGTTGTAACCACTGTAGTGGGGACAGGGGCTTTATAGGCACAGATATGATTGCTATTGTTCATTTATTGACCAACCAAAAAAAAATCTACAAAAATTATGATTCAGTGGAAGAGGAGGAGAATAGAGGGTTCCGTTCTGTTTTCTAAGTAAAGATGTAGAAATTGAAAGGTTCTTTTAAGAATGCCCATCCTAGGTGAGTTTTGTGTTTCTTTTCTTTTGGTAGGGTGGGATAACAGGACAAATTTGACTTTCAGTAATTTTGAATTAGAATTAGAATTTTGTAAATACGGCTGGCCCATATCTGTGAAGTATAGAAACTTACAGGTGTATAGGCATATATTATATGTTTAAATTGTTTGGGAGGGATAAAACAAAATTAAAGCATTTCAAGAGGTTGGAAAAAAAGGATAAATGTTCTTAAGATCCAAACTATCTTATTATAATTATATCCCTGTGAAATCACCCCTTACTGTTTATTCACTGACCCACTCATGAAAATTGTTTTCCAAGAAAAATTTTGAGAGAAGTTTGTCCTCATTTTCTCCTCTCAATACAGATTTCTCTTCCATTAAATTTTAAGGTCTAAAAGAAACACCCTACAATAGTAGGATGTCAAATGCTGTTAACAGCACAGAAGGGAGACAGGTGGAATATCTGTGAGCCCGACTGTATAGCCAATTATGTCAGCAATATAGTAATGTATTTTCCCCAACACCATGACACCATTCCCAATATTCCAGAGGCTAACAGGTTTTCTGTTTTTACACAGTGTGTCCAGGCACGCTTCCACCAGCCCCAGGTGAGTGCACCCCCACTACAGAGGAATTCTGTGGTGATGGTTCTTCTTGTGCATCAAGTGTCTGAAGTCACTCCAGTACATGAATGGTCATGAAATGTTCTAGAATAAACTAAATACATGAATCTGGCTTTTACTTGCCAAATAATGTATAAGTTATTTTCTCATTCACAAACCAATGCGGCCAAGCAGGGCATGCCGATTTGCCTGCTAGCTCTTTCAAGAAATTACATATTCTGATTAGAGGTAACGTTACTGCTCTCATAACGGTGAGCATTTAACTACATAATACAACGTTGGGGGCTTTGTTCAAATTTGTTTGAAAATTGCAACTGTGCCTGAGTTTAATTATTTCTGAGAACTTTATTGAGTTCCTACTACTTTTAAGATAATGTAATGTATTTTGCAGTGAGTATTTAATAAAGAAAATAATTTTGACCTCGTTTAGTGGGAAAATGAAAAATTAAAAAACAAACCATGGTGTTCATATGAGGCAGACGATAAAGTTCACAATAAGAAGTAAGTGGATGAACTATGGAGAAAGCAGGTTTTAGGATTGGAATTTGATGGCAATAAGTAGACCATTCTAGATCCATTCAACTGTTCTACTTGATTAAAGAGGTGGCTTTAATGTGGGAGACCTTGGAAACTAGAATAAAGTATTCATTTTAAATAGACTAACCTTTAAAATAAAAGCAATTAGATAATTAGGCATTAGGAAAATTGCTGTGGCTGTGGTGTAGAGAACTGATTAGATCAGAAAGGAATCCAGGCAGTTGAGTTGCTGGATTGGTGATGATGAGGTGGATTAGCCAAGAACAAAGAACGGAAAGGTTTAAAGTGAGGGTAAGAGTAAGGGACTTGGCGATTTGAATGACAAACTGCAATTAATGAGCATGGCTCCTAAGTCTGATACTTTAATAATAGAAAATGTACTTTAATCTGGAAGAGAAAAACTGTGCTTGGGGCAAGAAGACACAGTCTGTCTTGTGCATTTATGTTAGAGATTATTGAAGATCTGTTGGGATACTGTATATTCACAGAGCTAGAGCTGTGTCCATGGCTTCAAAGTGTCCATGGACTCAAACAAGTTAGAAGTCGGAGAGCCTTCCACTTAGTGTTGTTCATTGTGGAGAACAAGTTCCATTGAAGAGACTGGAGACAAAATGCAAGGAGTAAGAAGAGCTTCTAGTATGACCCTGAACGTTACATTTAAAGAAAGGAGAACATATTCTTGAATGTGAAAGTTAATGTCACCTATGACAGGGAATTCAAATGATTGGTTAAGGGAATTTGGATCTTGGGATTTGCCAAAGATGTCTTGATACGTACTGAGTTGTAGAGATAGAAAGCAGTTTTACAAGACAGTGAGCTGGATAGTGTATACACACATGCGCACGTGTGCACACGCACACGCGCGTGCACACACACACACACACACACACACACACACACACGCCACATGTACTCTTACACAAAACACTTTGCTGGAAGCAGGTGGGTGTCATTTATCCACCTTCAGGCCCGATGTCTCCATAAATTGACCTTTTAAATCCTGGTGTCAATGACAGTATGGGCCCCCTGCTTGTTATCTATAAATAGCAAGTGGTCGTAATTTACAACATCTAATTAGTATTTATCACTTTATGTTAACAGTGTGTCATGGTCCACTGGGAGAAGAGAAATCTGTAAGTATAAAGTTCTGGTCTACTGTAACCTAAACTCCTTTCTGCCTCTTTTTGCGAACAAAGTCTAAACATGGCTTGTATCTGCAGCCTGGAGACACATGGATATCTAACTGCCACCAGTGTACCTGTACTGACGCACAGGCTGTGGACTGCAAACCTAAAGAGTGTCCTTCTCCGCCCACCTGCCAAACTGGAGAGAAGCTTATGATATTCAAATCGAATGACTCCTGCTGTGACATCGGCCACTGTGGTATGTATCCGTAACACATTATACGAACTAAATCGGTCCATTCTTTGCCTGTTTCTACATTCAAGGGGTGGTTTTGAGCTAATATGTCACACATGACATTAGGATCTGGTAAATATAACAAAATTAATACTTCTTAAAACTTATTGTTGTGATGAGGGAAAACCCAGAATTAAGAAGCATTAACAGCATCAATAGGTTAAAAGGCAATGATACTATTTTAAGGAAAGCATAACTGGTTGATAAGAATGATCCCATCGACAAATTCTTTTTCATAAATCTTAAAGAAGTATATTGCATTTACTTTTCAGAACCAAGAACCTGTTTATTTAACAATACAGATTATGAGGTAAGCCTTTTTCTTCTCTATTTTATTAATATAATCATCTGAATAAATGCAATGCTAAGCCACACTAGGGGGTTTTCAGTGTATCATTTAAAAAAAATGGTTTTAAAAATGCTTTGGTGCAGATCAAGGATAAGTTCTTTTTTGTCCACACTAGTTACATAAAACACAGTTGTCACAGCGCTCCTTCCAACTGAAGCGGTGCTCTCAGTCACTAACCAGCCAGCAGTTGATCTCAGAACTGAAGTTCCCCAGGGCCCTGCCAGATGGAGAAGACATACTGTGCCACATTCAAATCAACGAACAGAGTTCAGCTGTAATTACAACCAGAAAGATCAGACAGCCAAACTGCCAGCCACCAAACAAGAAACCTCAAGGGCTCCACCCACTCAGGGGCTTAGCTTGTGCAGGGCTGGACTGCTGAGCTCACCTTTGGGGCAGGGCTTAACTTTCTAGCAAAGACTTGGTGAAACCACAGACGTCAGATGATTCCCAAAACTGGTATTAACACTCTCGACTGGTGTTGATAAATACTGAAAGCTCAAGCTAAAGTGAACGAGGCATGCTAAGAAACACGTAACAGGATGCACGTTGGAGTTTTACCGTCACAAATCATTTACCCCGCTCACATTTCAGTCTGATACCCTCAACTTTCCATTTCCAAAATTGGTGTGACTCTAGAAACCTAATGGCTAGAAACAAAAAAGGAAATTGTAATAATTTGCATGTAAAAGAGTTGAAATCATAACATTTCAGTTTAACAGGGAATTTATCTTAGGGCCTAAAACCCTAAATCAGTAGTTCTCAACTGACCCTTTCACAAGGGTCATATATCAGCTATCCTGCATATCAGATATTTACATTACAATTCACAACAGTAGAAAAATTACAGTTATGAAGGAGCAACAAAAATAATTTTATGTTTGGGGGTAGCCACACATGAGGAACACCACTGGCCTAAATTAAACACTGCTTCTCAGACTGTGCTTTGAATGTTGGACAGAAATTAATTACAAAATAGTCCAAAGAGCTTTAACAAAGACATCTTGGGAGGATTGCCATTAACCCTACTTTAAAGATTTGTTTTTATTTTAAGTGTATAAATGTTTTTGTAGTGTTATGTGTATAAATGTATGTTTTTAATATGTTTCACATTTATGTGCATAAGTCTGCCTGTATGCTTGTACACCACATGGGTTCCTGGTGCCCTTAGAAGGCAGAAGAGGTCACTGGACCCCCTGGAACTGAGGTATAGATGGTGAGCCACCATTTGAGTGCTGAGAACCAAATCCTGGTCCTCTGGAAGAGCAGCAAGTAATCAGCCACTGAGCCATTTCTGCAGCCCGATTAGTCCTCATTTAAACTTGTATCTATTATTAATGTGTGTGCACGTAGCATGGCGCATGTGTGAAGGCCAAGGGTACCTTTGAGGCATCAGTTCTCTCTACAGTGGATTCCTAGGATCCAGCTCATTATCAGTTCAGCTCGCGGAAAGTGCTTTTATACTAAGACACCTTGCAGACCCATGAGTCTTAATTCAATCAGAATTATTTTTTGTGTCGTGCCATTTTCTACACTTAGATGTCATATTTTTCTTGAAACATAAAGCACAACAATTGGTGAACTTCTTGCTTGCCATAAAACATCCCGTCTTGAAAAATATTCTTAAACATATGACAGAGTGACTATCGTAAGTTTTATTTTGAAGGTTGGGAATCTTAATACATTCTGTGTCCCCAATGGAAAATTTTAATTTATTCACTGAAGTTAAAGAACCATCTTTCCTTAACTGGTTACAACAACTGAAAGTGCCTCTTCACAGACACTAAAATCTGAAATTTTATCCTTTTTTTTTTTTTTTGCCAGTTTTTAACTGGTAGGTTAAATTATATTCCAAGGCAAATAACTTCTCTCCTCCCCCCAATCACCTTGCAGATTGGTGCATCCTTTGATGATCCTAGCAACCCATGTGTCTCCTACACCTGCAACAGCACCGGTTTGGTGGCTGTGGTTCAGGACTGCCCAAAGCAAACATGGTGTGCAGAAGTAAGTCACGGTCTTAACACGGGCCAGCAAGGTTGCCACTCAAGCTCAACTCAGCCCCTTTTCATCTTTCTGCTCCTTTGGGAAAGTAGGCCTTTGGCCAAAAGATATAGATCTGTTGTCAGTTCCACAGATCTTTATACAAATTCATGCATCAAAGCCAGAGGATTCTAGAAATATCAGCTTTTATTGAGTATATTCCTCATACCAAGAAAGGCTTTTATTTTTCCAGCTCCACAAAACTTAATTTAGTGCTATTCCAAAAGTAAGTTATTACAAAAATATTAGCTATTTCTATACTTACTTATTTTAACTTATGTGCATGAGTGTTTTTACCTGCATGTGTGTATGTGCACTATGTGCATTCCTAGTACCCTCAGAGGTCAGAAGAGGGTATTCATTCTCTGGAAATGGAGTATGGATGGTTGTGGGTTCTGGAAACTAAACCTGGGTCCTTTGTAAGAACTACAAATCTCTGTCTCTCTCTCTCCCTTTCTCTCTCTTTGTGTATGTATAAATTTGACTATATATACATATAATTATACACACACACACACACACACACACACACACATATATATATATATATATATATATATATATAAAACAATAATAATTAAAGAATATGAGGATTCCAAAGGGAGCTGGGATGGGAGCATGAAAAAGTATTTGATGATGTAATTAGATTTTAATTAAATTTTTAAATTTTCTCAGAACAACAACAACAACAACAAATAAAGCAACAACCACTCTAACCTATTGAGCAAAATCCCCCTTCACTATTTTATAAACAAAACTAAAAAGCATCTTCTTTAATGAAAACTCAGGGTATCTGTACTATTTATATTTTTGTGCCACAACCATCATTTCTGTGCTTCCATATTTTAGTTTCTACTACTGTGATGAATACCATGATTAAAAGCAACTTGGAGAGGAAAGGATTTATTCATCTTACAACTCTCATATGACATGCCACTAGGGAAGTCAGGACAGGAACTGGAGCAGGAACCTGGTTCCAGGAGCTGGTGCCAAGGCAACGGAGGAGGGCTGTTTAGTAGCTTGCACTCCATGGCTTTTTCAGGCTTCTTTCTTACATAGCTCAGGACCACCATCCCAGGGTTGGCACTGCCCACAGTCAGTTGGCCCTTCTATATTAACAATTAGTCAAGAAAAATGACCCACAAGTTTTCATACTGGCTAATCTAGTTGGGACTTTTTTTTAAAATGAGGTCCTCTCTCCTCAACTAGTTCTAACTTGTGCCAACACACTCAATATATGTTGGCTTTTTATATTAATGAATGCTTGGATATTAAATTATCACTTTTCTTTCTGAATCTTTAATTTATAACATAGTTTAAAGCATTATTTTAGAATTTTAATACTGTATTACAAAAGTTTATTTGGACTTCATCTGAAGAGTTAGGAAGGTTTGAATGGGAAACAAAGCCTAAGTGAGTATCTTGAGTAAAAGACTCTGATGGCATCTGGTATTGTGTTAAAGAATTTTTCCTTTGAAGTAAGTGAAGCATAATCTGTTTCCATATTTGCATATTCTTTTTCCTTTTCTTCCTGTCATTGCAAAATCTTAGTTTTAAACCCTCAGTCTCATGTTTATGACCAAGTACAACACTTTCTGCTCTAGCCTCGCCCTAGATCTGACATCAGCATGCTCATCTCCTTCCGTTTCTCTTTCCTGTTGCTACTTTAGGATATTAAAAATTTTTCATATTTCATTCAATATTAAATATTTCATTTTTTTTGTTCTTACAGGGAGAGAGAACCTACGATTCAAAGAAATGTTGCTATACATGTAAGTTAACCTCTCTATACAGAGAATATCTATGTGGTTGAAAAAGTAGCATTTCATTAAGACAGAATGACAGATCATTAACAGAAGGTTTACCAGTCATGTTAAAATATAGAAATCAGGGTCAACATATGAGCTGCCAACTGATATGCTTGCAAAGGGTGTTAGTTACTTATTGATAGTAGTAGCTTTTCTTGTAAAATTTGTTTTGATTCAGATGTAAGAAACCAGACTACTTTTCTGTCCTAACACCAGAGGTCTGACTTGTAAATTTGGGTATTAGAACACAAGATTATGTAATAGGCAACGGACAAGGTCCCATCGTCTTCTCTGCTCTTACTAGTCCCTCTCTCTTTCTTCTACTTATCACTTCCTTTCCGCTTAACCTCTAATATAATCATAGCAACAATAAGACAATAGCTATCTGTAACACGAGTCTTAAAAGGTCTTACTAATAAAAAGAACCTGGAGCCAGGTTGGAGTGAAAGCTGAAAGATCAGAGAAATAGAACAAGCCAGCCACACGTTCTTACCTCTATGAAATCCTCATCCTCAAGAGAGAGACTTCCTGTTTACTCACACCTTGCATACCTTTCTGTGCCCTGCCATCTTCCTTCCTTCCTAGTGCTGGAATTAAAGGCGTGTGCCACCATACCTGGCTCTGTTCCCAGTGTGGCTTTGAACTAATAGAGATCTGGATGGATATCTGCCTCCTGAATGCTAGGGTTAAAGGCATGTGCTACTACTGCCTGACCTCTATGTTTAATATAGTGACTGGCTGTGTCCTCTGATCCCCGGATAAGTTTTATTGGGGTACACAATATACCACCACATCTATCCAAGTCTTAGCCAGGTTCACAGTCAGGGATGAGATAGTTGTTTCCCTTAATAACATGGCCAAGTAGGTGGTGTGCCTCTTCCCTTTGGATCTTAAGATAATGTATGCCTAACGATAGTTAAGATGTTAAATCTCACTTCTTTGTCTGTTACGTGCTTTGCTTTAGGCAAGAGTGACTGTAGAACTTCTCCTGTGAATGTGACCGTTAGGTATAACGGTTGTAGGAAGAAAGTTGAGATGGCAAGATGTATAGGAGAATGCAAAAGGACTCTCAAGTAAGTTTCCCTTTGAATGTGTTCTGTGCATTAACTTTGTGCTTATAGAGAAAATCAAGCAACACTACATAGCGGAGTTTGACCTGAAAGAATGCTCTGATTAGGATACAATGGAAGAATATATAGAACACTAAGACCTGAGGACTAAAATAATCAGTTTAGAGATCAGTTATTCTGAGATCATTTCCTAAACATTCTTAACATATTTATGATAAATGCATTCATTTTCCTGTAGTGACTGTAGAGGGTCCTTACTCAAATAACTACATTGTCCATCATTTTAAAGTTGAATTTTGGAATGGAATTATATGTTTTCCTTAATATACAATTTTACATATAGATTAATTTAGTGAAAATAATTATAATTTGATATTGTTCCCATTATTCAGTGACAACTCTTTCTTTTTAATCTCATTCTTGTCTCAAATGCCAATTGTCACTGATCTGCATCAGAGTTTTATAGTTGGAAGGGATACAAAGTCTAAAAATCACATTCAGTAAAGGCTAGTAAGCCATTTAAAAAGTCATTAGAACAGAAGTGTGGATATCAAGTTATGCAATGTTTGCAAATATTTCAAAATATTTATTATTGATTTCCTCTCTTTTAGGTACAATTACGAGACCTTCCAATTGGAGAATTCGTGTGTTTGCTGCCGTGAAGAAAACTATGAATACAGGGACATTACACTCGATTGCTCTGACGGCAGCACCATCCCATACAGATACAGGCACACTACGACCTGCTCGTGTCTGAACCAGTGTGAACAGTCCACAGCCAGTTAATACCTACCCGCATTGCCTTCCCAGTTGCACCTATTTTAGAAGGGAAGAAAAATAAATAGTGAGAATGGATAAACCTGAGTGTGTCTTATTCAAAAAAAGTGTGGCTCACGATGAGGCGTTCTATTTTGTTGTCAGCAGTGCCTGGAAAAGAAATGCAGTGGTGCAGGTACTCAGCGAGGATGTGGATTTGTTTACACCGTACGAATTCTGCAAGTTGCAGGGAACACAAGCCAGTCATGACTCCCAGTGCCCTCGGGGCAGTGTTCTGTTTCATTGCCCACTCCCCTTCACTACTTAATGACATTCTTTTCTGTTTCCCTGTCCCAGCTGCACCCCACTTTGACTGTGCCACATATCCCTCTCCTGCGACACCTTGACTTCCTCATAGTTCTCAAGAGTTTCGTATCTTCTAGATGTTGGGAATAAAGCTATTAAACACATATCCAAATTTGCTTTTATAAAAAAACTTATAATTTAGAAAATAATGGTGGATGAATACGCATTAGAGGTAATGTCTATTAAAAGTGTATGTAAGATTTGCAAGTGCATAGATGTGGATAATGAGGGGGTTAATAATGTTGGAGGTGGTTAAAGTTGGAGAGAAAGACATTAGAATAGTCAGAAGTAGTTTTAAAGGTACATACCGAAATCATAACTCTATATTTTGAGTTTTAGTTAACTTTACTTCTGCCATGAATCTTGTGATTTAAGACCATTAAAAATGTACTTGATATATAGAAAACTGTATGTTGTTTAAGGGAAGCAAGGGGAAGAAGATAAAATACTATAGTAGAGAAGGGTTCAACATGTAGCTCATTTCAATCGTCAAAGACTAGCAAAGACATAAGTGAACTAATGACTTCATCCTTCCCCATTCAGTCTTCAGACTTCAATAGCACAGACATTTGATGAGTTCCAGAGAATGATGCATATATAATGCAGACTGAGTTCCACTAGAGAAGACATTGCATTGGAGATTTTTATGCACTGTCTTTATTGGGTGGAGGAAGAAATCCAGGCACTGTGATGTCCCAGTGGAGGAAGCTGCCAGCTGCCAGCACTAGAGGGAGGTCAAGGACTCTTGTGGTTAGAGAGATGATTCTTTTACTGACACCCATCAATCACTGGGTGCCACTCTTTTCCCTAGAAGGGGAAACCTAACAATGAGGCAATCCCCAAAGAGGATAACAGCTGAAAACAATCTTCTGCTGTATTCTCAATATGTGTGAAATGGGAGGTCGGAGAAAACATTTGTAAATTATACATTTGGAAAGGAATACCTAGGAGTGGAATTGAGGACTGCATCCTGTGTTAACCAAATGTTTAACATTTTGAGGAAATTCTTCATTTTCAAACTGGCTTGGCCATTTCACAACCCCACCCCCACATCATTGTTTCTCTATATCTTTGTTGACATTTATTATTATCTCTGTCTCTTCTGATAGGTTACTTAACTTTTTTCTCAAACTCTTTTTCTCATGTGTAGAATAGAACTAATAAAACATTCTACATCTGCTAGCCTAGTGCTTTGCCAGACATCTCAGTTTTTACTTACCATTCTGCCATTCTTCAGCAGTGAGTTTCTTTGCAGCTCTAGAAAGAGGTTTGCATGCTCCGGACTTGCAGTCATTGACAAAATGAAATGGCACTCCTAGGAGATAAGGATGTACCTGTCCCTGATAGCAAGGATATCTAAATTCAGCTAGAATCTTGCTGAAATCGAGCTGAGAATAAAGAAATGTTCTGAACTTTGTGGAAGAAAAGGATGAATATCACGAGAGTCAAAAATGGTTCATTTGAACTCCCGCTGTGATGGTGGTGCCCTGTCACAGATTTAAAGGTACCTTGTAAGAAAAGAGAAAATTTCAGTTTTCTGTTTTCCTTTACTGTGTCCCATCTTTGCCCCCCCCCACTCTTGTTCTCAATACTGGGGTCCAAAACCAGGGCCTCACATATGCTAGGCAAGTACTCTACACTGACCTCCACAGACTCCACTGTGTAGCCCAGGAGTTTCTTTGTAGGCAGGAATACAACCCTGTGCCACTAGGTCAGACTTTTACAAATTCGAATACTTTGTCTTGGAAATCATTTTTTGTCTATTTTAGTTTTATTGTTAGGCTATTTGGTCAATAACCTAAATGAAATTGTACAACTATCTTCCACTATTCTGTAATTATCAAAAGCAGATTTCTTTCACCATATGTAGGAATCCAAACTTGCCAGAAAACAAATTTGAAGTCTATTCCTTTATACACAAGAGGAGGAATAATGGAGCAATGCTGACTCTATTTATCATTAATCAGGACATAACAGCAATGCCTGCTTGTGCAAACATAATGAAATTCTCAGTATTGGAGATTTCCTATGCAAATGCTAGCCATGTGTAATGAGTTATTTGATTACACTTGAATTCTTTGCTGTCTTTCTCATCTATTCTCTTCAATTTAAAACATCTTGATTAACACATAACAGTTGATAATTCATTACACATTAATGAGATTCATGTTGATATTTAAAACATTGAAATAGCAAGCACTGATTTAACCCAGCCTCCACTTGTCCACCATCACTTAAATACTTTCTAATGTTGTCATTGTCTGGTTACAGCTATGTCTATTCTATGGCTTCCCCTACCATCCCCAGTTCCTGGAAGTAGTTGATGTCTCTCTTTAGCCAAAGCCTTGCAATCTTTGGGCAATTCTACAGTAGGAGTCATGGGTTAATTATCTCCTATACAACATTCCACACCATTGTTACCATTGAACTGGTGTTGCTTGGCTCTGAGAGCCAAGCTTCCATCTTCTTCCTGAGATCTGCACCCAGCCTTTTTTCCAGGCCTGAGCTGTGGTCTCCTTGTCTATAGTCTGACTCTTCTTGGCAGTCCACTGAATAGCAGCAGGAACAAGGCCGTGCTACACTTCTCACTACCCCCTTCTCTCCTTCTGCACTTCCTAGCCTTGTGCCTTGGGTTATGCTTACGTTTGCAAATATTTTTATATCTTCTGCCTGTCCTTTGCCTAGATTTCTAAACTTTCTTGGGGTGTGTTAGAAAACTGGGTTGAAGGAGCACAGAGCTTTGGTTGCACTGCCCTGTGTGTACTCTGCTGCTCAATGCAACAGCTTCTCCCTGCCGAGTGCTCAGGAAATTTATTGATGTTATAGATTATCCAGCAGCATTGAATGTATTGTCCACCCATATTCCTTGATCTGCACTGCACAGATCCATGACAACTTGTGAAGATTTCAGTCATGTTCCAGCTTGTCTTTGTGTACAATCACAATTATATCTAACGGTGTTAAAAACCGAGATCTTAGCAATGCCAGAGCCTTTATGAGGCATCAGCTGTGCATTTTTGAGCCTCCTGAGGGAGATACAGATCCAGGAAACAATGATAAAGGATATAAGCTCACCCTATATTGTGTGCAAGGCTTGCCCAGACACATGTCCATCTCTTTGGATGGGAATAGTATAAAGCACATCAGAGAAAAGAAGGAACAAACATAAAAACAAAAATATGTTATCTTTTATTTAAACCCCTTTAGTTAATTCAGTGGCCTTACATACAAATTCTGTGTTTAATTAAGGCATGAGTATATCTTTCATGTAAAGATACACAGAGAATCCAAATTTAATGCCAAGGACATATTTTTTTGCATATTTTTGTGGGTATTCCCCAATAATTTGCATTGTGCCTAGTGCTAATAATATTATTATTGGGTATTCTATTTTATTTCATTTTTTTTCATTTTTTGAGACAGCGTTTCTCCATGTAGTTTTAGTGCCTGTCCTGGATCTCGCTCTGAAGACCAGGCTGGCCTCGAGCTCACAGAGATCTGCCTGGCTCTGCCTCTTGAGTGTTGGGATTAAAGGCGTGCACCACTGCCGCCTGGCTGGTATTTTATTTCTTTGACATACTTTGCAATTACAAAGTTATCCAAATGAGTCACTGAAGTTATTATTAATGTTCCATATTGCATTTGGCTGAGAATTCATCAGTTCTCTTTTGTTTCTGAAATCATATCCAGCTGTATAATACAAGCTCATCCATCAGAGAGTATGAATGTTTATTTAGTCCTTCAATAATTATTTTTCAAACAAATAATATTCTAGGCCATGGAAATATAAGACATATAATAGTGACATAGAATAATAAATGTGAGTCATAAATATATATAACTCTCTATGTAGATATCACATATCATCCTGTGGGGGTACAAGGAGCTGTGAGGAAAAGACTCAGCACAAAGTTCCAAAGCATCGTCATCTCTGTACCTGGCAGAGAAGCATCTCCTAGTGATATTTGAAAAGAAGGCCTTTTTGAGGCTTGAGAACAGGAAGAAGCCCTATCTTTGAAGACAAAGTTGAAAAAGCATTCCAGTAGGAGAAACTTCTAGATCAAGAGCTTGAAGTCCACACAGAAAGATCAGTGGGAGGAACAGTATGAGATGATGTTACATAGGAAGTCTAGGGTCTGACTCCATGAGGCACAAAGCGAGCAGCTTGGTTTCATTCTGAGGAACATTAGAAGCCATTGAATATGCTCAAAAACAAAAGTGTCAGCTTTGATTGGTTTTGTGGGAAGTAGGCTGATGTTTGGTAAATGCTTGTGTGAAAGTAGCTGTACTGTCAGCAGCTGCACATCCTCTTGTGAGTGGCAGATGGGAAAATGATCCCAGGCCTCACACCCCTTTAAACAGTCTCTGCTGTATGAAGTCTGTTTGAATCCTTGAATCTGGGGCTTGAATGAAGACCTGCTCTGAAGTGATGAGCAAAGACATAAAAACAGAATTAGACTGTTAGAAGATCGCCATTCTTTTCTTGGGAATCATTCCATGATATGAACAAGTCCGGACTAGCATCCTGAAAGGTGAGCATAACCAGGCAGATATATCCATGACAGCTGCACCACTACAGCTACCATCACAGGTGAAGCCTTAACTTGGTGAGATCACACCATATTTAGCTTCAACCAGTTCATACCAGAACCACCCACGCCATCTCCATAATTGTGGAAAGCAGAATGGTGTTTCAAGATGCTAACATCAGAGGTGTTTCATAATGCAACAAAAGCTGTAAAGTATAACACGAATCTTAAAAGGGTCTTATTAATAAAATCAAATCTGAAGCCAGGTATTGGGGTGAATGCTGGAAAATCAGAGAAGCAGAACAAGCCACAGCCACCTCACCTTGCCAATTCCTCAGCTGATCCTGTTTTCTTAGACTGGAAGCCTCTGAGTCCTCATCCAGAATGAATCTCAGCTGAACTGCTGCTCAAAAGCCTAAATGCTTAACCAGCTCTAGTTCCTAGTTTTCACACCTTATATACCTTTCTGCTTTCTGCCATCACTTCCTGGGATTAAAGGCTCTTGTTACCATGCCTGTCTGTTTCAAGTGTGGCTTTGAACTCACAGAGATCCAGATGGATCTCTGCCTCTGGAATGCTAGGATTAAAGGGTGTGAGGCCTGGGATCATTTTCCCATTAAAGGCGTGTATATCTAGTGGCTGTTCTGTTCTCTGACCCCAGATAAGTTTACTAGGGTGCACAATATTTTGGGGAACACAATATCACCACAGTAAAAGCTGCATGTAGGCATGCCTCTGAATTTAATGACCAATCATTTAATATTCTAAAATGATACCATGAAGATACAAAGTCCAAATTAAAAAAAAAAAAAACAATGTGCTAGTAATTCTTGTAGGGCTTCGTTAGATAGAGAAACCTGTAGATAATGTAGATTAGTAGAGCATATCTCTGGTCATCTTCAAAATCATTTCCATGGAGGGTTCCCTAGAGGAAAAGAAATGGCAGAAGAAATGAACATCACAAAGGGGATTTATCACACTGGCTTCCATGAGACGGTCTGGGTACTTTAACAATATCTATCTTCACACTGGGGGTGGGGTCAGTCCTCGGGGCTGGGTGCTTCACGATCCCAAATGTGCTTCTGGCACTGGACGGCGGGAGGATTCCTAGAAGTTCACTGGTTTTTAGTTCACATTGGAAGCCCGAAGAAGCTTGGCTCTGATATCAGCTGAGCAATGCAGCAGCAACAATAGCAACAGAGGGTGAACTTGCCTGTAAGAGTGGTGTCAAGAGGATAGAAAGCAAAGCTTCTGTTTTTGGGCTTCTTTTTATCTGTGTTTGCATTGGAAGCTGTTGTCCACGTTTGGGGTGGCAATTCCCACTTCAAATAACCTGCCTGGTCAAGAAAACCTCTCTGGGGTGTGCCCAGGGGCTTGCCTTTTGTTGATTCCAAATTGGGTCAAGTTGACAACAGACATTAACAGGCATGTGGGTGGCGCCATCCCATAGGGTGGAATGTAAAGGAGAAAAGAAGAGAGGCCTTCAGCCTCGGGGATTCTCTTTTTCACATCCTGGCAGCCACAATTCTGCCTGCTCTGTCCCATCCCACCCTGCCTGCCACATTGTACTGAGACCCTAAAATACTGAAGTAAAACACCTCCCTCCCTTAAACTGCTCTCAGGTCTGTGTCCCAGCAATGAGAAGAATGATGAACGCCACAACAGTCCGTTGTTTTCAGTAACTAGAATTAAAGAGTAGGAGGATATATCTTATAAGAGAGGCTTAAGAATTATGTGGACTAAATATGATGTGATTCAACAAGCCAACTATAAGATATAGTTGAGACAGAGCTAACATTAAGCTAAAGCTAAACATTGAGTGACATGTAGGGATCATGTTAATTTCACCAGCGTGGTAATGATTTTGTGGCTACACTTCCCTACTTCACCCTTGCATTAGAGCTCCGACTGTCCTGACACCACAGCCCTGGCCAGTGTTTACAATGGGCAATGTGGGTTATTTTCCTGTGTAAGTCCTCTCATACATTCACAAGTCAAAGGTTCTTGCATATTTTAGTGTCTGCTTCAAAGTCTCAGTGTCTGACATTGCAACTGTAACATGCATATTCAATTAATTTACATCAAGCAGAAATGAATAGACTGATCCTCGGATTTGAGGCCTATTATAGTGTGAGCTTCAAATTACTGTGCCTATTTTGTTAGGTATTTTTAATCACACACACACACACACACACACACACACACACACACACACACCATTGATTGCTGAAAATATCTAAAAGAAATAAACTATGTTATGTGGTCATAGCTCAAGGAATTCTTTGGAATAGCCTATTGCTATCTTAACATTTGTGATACATACAATTTAATGCCCCAAGAAGCCTAAATTATCAGTATCTGCACAATTCTTTTAGGTTGTAATTATTTTTGAGAAAGTGTCTCACTATGTATGCCTGGTGGCCTAGAACTCACTATGTAGACCAGGCTGACCTTGAATTCACAGAGATCTACTTGTCTCTGCTTCCTACATGCTGCAATTAATAGGATATAGTACTCAGCAAACAAACAGACAAAAATCCACTGTAGGGCCAGTGAAATGGTTCAATGTGTGCAGGCAGTTGTTGCCAAGCCTGATAACTGAGTTCAGTACCCTGGACTGACATGGTAGAATCAACTTCCACGATTTGATGTCAGACGCTTAGGTGTGCACATGCATGCATATATGCATACAAATAAATATACACACATAAAATAAAAAGCAAAAGAAATTAAAAAACAAACTTTAAGTATATCTCCATCTTCTTGCAATAAATTTATTTGTAAAAGCATCTATTAAAAAATCCTGAAAATACAACATAAAAGTGATATTATATAGACCAAGCAGGTTGTATTTATTTAGGAATATATATATATATATGTATATATATGGAATATATATGCGTGTGTATAAATATGCACATATCATATATACATATATATGTGTGTGAGGCCATAAATTTGAAAGAGAGAAAGGTTGGAGGTACATGGGAGGGTTTGGAGCCAGGAAAGGGAAGGAGGAGGTGATATAATTATATTATAATCTCAAAATTTATTTTAGAAACATCCACAGTTGTGATTTGGAGAGTGTCTCATTGAATGCAGGAAAAGGAAAGAACTAGATTCCAACATGAGTGTCCAGCTTTGTCCGAGGGTCCGACAACTGGGAGAAGGGAGTAGGTAGCCATGGTAGGAAGTGGTGAAAGTAACTTCCCATTTTCTTGTCTATGATCTACAAAAAGTCACACATAGGGCCTGGTTTAGAGACCAGATCACCAAAATATAAAAGAATAATACAGAGCATAATATGTATTAGAATTCACATCTGAGCGACTTGGCTGTGTTACCAATATATTTTGAAAGCGTCCCCCAAAGATTAGCAGGTAGAGGCTACAATTCTTAGTCTGGTGATGTTGGGGCTAGTGGGAAGGAATTTGGATTATGTGTGTGGAATTCTCCTGAATAGGTTAATGCAGTTCTGAATGAATGTATTCACCCCCTTTCATACCTCTCCCTCCTCCTTTTAAAATATTTTATTTTTACACTATATTATAAAGCAAGGTTTTCATATGGGGCTTTCATAAATATTTTATTTGGGTTGGTTCATCGCTTCTGGCCTCCCCTCATATTTGTGCCCACTTCCCTGATGTGACCTTTGACCTCCAGTATGCTTCACCCCACTTCCTTACAGCCATTTGTTCTGCCAATCCCCTGGGTCCCTTTCTGGGCTCCTGGCCATTACCCATATTTTCTCCCACCTGAATGCACATGTGTCATGGTTGGGGCTAGGTTCTGCCTATGGGAATGAACAGCATCTGGTGATATTTTCTTTGTACCAAAATGTTATTTGTATGTTAATAAATAAAGTTGCCTGGGGGTCAGAGCTATTAGCAAGCCATAGGAAAGCAGGGCAGTGGTGGTGTACGTTTGAGCTAGGTAAGTCTCTGTGTGTCCAGGCATATAGCCAGCATTGGATACACATGCCTTTAATCTCATTACCAACCATAGAACACCTGGAGGTCTATACAGACAGGCTGTAATGAGGCAGTCCTGTGGTTGGGTTTACAACCAATGAGAAGGCAGAACAGAGACTATATAAAGACTTTAACACAGGAAGTACCAGCTCCTTCGGAGAGGTAGGACCACTGCAGGAGGAAGGGTAAGGTTTTGGCTCTTAGCTCTGACCTCTTGGCTTTCTTCTTTGCATTGGTTCTGTGTTTCTTATTTATACGACGGTTGGACACATCTACAAGCATCAGCTAACATTATCTAGCATCAAATCAGTAATGCTCTAACAGACTCAACAATTCCATTCAGACTGACCAGGATTCCTTTCCTGGAGCAATGTGAATGAGGAAGGTAGGGAATATGCCAGGGACCAGCCTCAGCAGTTTCGGGGATAT
Organism: Peromyscus attwateri; assembly: GCA_902168425.1. NCBI lineage: Eukaryota > Metazoa > Chordata > Mammalia > Rodentia > Cricetidae > Peromyscus > Peromyscus attwateri. The sequence goes on from CABHPP010107860.1 coordinate 33,038, forward strand.
GAAGGATGGGATACCTGGAAGGCACAATAATGACTCAGAGACAATGTTCGTGCAAGCTGACAGGTCACTTTGGGCTTCTGCAGTTGCTAAGTTTCTTTTTCTTCCCTGGCTTCTCTTAGCTTCTCTTAGTTTCTCTTAGCTTCTCTTAGTATCTCTTGGTTTCTCTTAGTTTCTCTTAGCTTCTCTTAGCTTTTTTTAGTTTCTCTTAGCGTCTCTAACTTCTCTTACTTTAGCTTCTGCTTTTGCCATGGTGACCTCCGTCTTTTATTATCATAAAAAAAGGGGAACAGAAAGAAAAGGAGAAATCACCCAATATGAAATGTTCTCAGAATTCCAAAGGTTATTCTTAGAAAATCACCAATATATTCTTCATCATCTTTTACTAAACACAAGAACTATCCCAGACTTAACACCAAAGCAAGCATAATCTATTTTTATTATTAATGATTATACAATCTTCTTAACACTTGACCCAGAGGCTAGCAACATGCAATTTCACAAAAAAGGTAAAAATAAAAACAGTGGTCAATGTACCAGACAGTCATTTCCTCCTCACACAGTCTGCTCCAACCTCAAGACCCCTGTAGCCGCCTAAATTCCTCCTCAGCCCTCTGCAAACACCAAGCCCCATGGCTGGTGGGCTACAATGACCTCAGACAAGAAATCTGTCCCTGCAAGTCAGCATCTTCTGTCCTTCTATATCCAACAGTTCCAAGGAAGACTTAATCTAATTTATAGAGCGTCTATGAAAGGAAGCTCACCTTTCTTGGCAGCTCTTTTCAATCTAGGAACCCAATAAAGCTTATAGCAATCACTCCATCAATTGTCACATTATCTCCACACTCCTTCAGGAGGAATTCAGATATTTTCCCCCTATTCTAGGCTCCCACACTTTTATTAGTTTGTCATCCCATCTGTATGTTACTCCATCCACAGTCTTTGGCCAATACCCCTTAGGGTCTCAAGTTTTACACAATGTCCTTGGAATATCCTCAGAAACTGAATTATTCATTGTGGCCAATTTAAGTCCAGTGTGTTAATACACATCATACCATGTGCTATAGTTGACCATACATTTGGTACAGTTTATCCAAGCCTAAAAAGCTTCTCCAGGCTGCAGGGTCTTTTCCATGAACTACATAACTGCCTTAACCCCAGCCTGGGTGATCACCTCTATATAATTTCCTGTGAAATTTACTTCACTCATTTCCTGCATCACAGAAATCACCATTGGTCTAAGAACACAGAACATGAAGATCAAATAGAAGAAGAAGACTAGTATTACAAGAAATATTTATATGGAGGAGGGCATGACATGTGCATGCCATAAAGCATGACCTTGGGACATGTAGGCATTTCTGCCTTGGCCCTCTAGAGGCATGCTAAGCAGAAGATCCAGAGGGGAACACACGGAAGGTTGATGGTCCACAATCTCGGGTCCCCTTTTCTCCAGTCTCTGCTGGCAGCACATCAGCCATCTTATATGCCGTCCCCGGCAGGAATAAAGTCTGCCGTGTTCTCTCAAGGATGTATCCCAATCATTGGAAGTTGGCAATCCCCTTGACCCCAACTTTGTATGAGCTTTGTGTTATCTCACATGGACCCAATATCTAAATCTCAGGATACCACAAAGATGTTTAACATCTTCCACTGATTTTTAGGCCAAACAATCATTGTCTGATTCAGATTAGTATGTAAATGAAGAAAATACTTGCAGAGTAAATCAATTAGAAATTGAGGCCCAGAAATGTTTTGCTAAGAAAGCTGTTTCTCTGGCCAAACAAAGACAAGACAGGGTTGAATTCATTACAGATCGTTAATCAAACAATCTTGTTTGTGCACCAACAAGCCATGGCAGAAGAACATGAGCCAGAGTCACTCAAGAATCAGAAAGCTGAGAGTGTTGAAAAGAAGTGAGGAGGCTGCAGGAAGCAGAGGGGAGAACCCTGGCCTGGAGAAAGAGTTAGAGAAAGGGAAAACACAGAAGGATGCCTTGCCTGGAGCCCAGCGGTTTCCCTGACCTCACAAGGAATGGTTGAGTTCTTATGCATCTTTTTTTTTACTTTGTCCTTTTAACTTCAAGCCAATTGGCAAAGATTTTTGTACTTCTTAACTAACTGTGTTTGTTATTTTTTAAAAACAATTTACCATTTAATTTTAAATATATTAATTAGAATTACTTCACTTTTTTCCTTCCCTTGTCTTTCTCCAGGCCCTCCCAGGGATCTACCCTTCAAACTCTCTCTTGTCTCCCACTCTCAAATTTCTCAAATTGATGGCTTCTTTTTCTTTGACTGTTATTGAATTGTGTGTGTGTGTGTGTGTGTGTGTGTGTGTGTGTGTGTTTGTTTTTGTTGTTTGTGTGTATATGGTTTCAGGCCTGACAACTTTGTATTAGGCAACCAATAAGGGTGCTCATCCCTGGGAGAGGTTAATTCCCCCTCCCCCAGTAGTCATTACTTGCCTGTAGTTCTTCATCTAGGGATGGTACCCTGTGAAATTTCTCCCTTCCACATTAACATGTTTATTGACTCTAGGCTTATTCATGCAACTATTCTAGGAGACTGTTTTGTGATGATATTTTATTTGTGCTCTAACAAATAAAGCTTGTCTGGATCAGAGGAAAAAGTCAGCCACTATATTAAATACAGAGGTCAGACAGTGGTAGCACACACCTTTAATCCTATCACTTGGGAAGGAGAGATTCATCCAGATCTCTGTGAGTTCAAGGCCACACTGGGAACAGACCCAGGCATGGTGGCACACGCCTTTAATTCCAGCACTAGTTAACCATAGAGGTCTGGAGATCAGCACAGACAGACAGGAAGTGATAGAGCTGGACAGAAAGAGGAAGTGATATAGCTGGGCAGAGAGGAAGTAAGATGGCCCGGCACAGAAAGGTATGTAGGTGTGAGTTACAGGAAGTAGCCCTCCCTTGAGGCTGAGGATTTCAGTCAGAGGATTTGTGGAGTTGGTGAGCTAATAGCTGGAGGCTGTGGCTTGTTCTGTTTCTCCGATCTTTCTGTTTTCACCCCAATAACTGGCTCCAGGTTTGTTTGTTTGTTTTATAAGACCATTTAGCAATTTGTCTTACATCTGGTGCCCAATGTGGCTGGCTTTTCCCTCTGATCCCCAGGCAAGCTGTATTTGTCAGAGCACAAATAAAATATCACCACAATGTTTTGTAGCAGATTTCCTCATATACCATATCTTACGATCTTTTTGCTAGCTCCCTGAGGATGTTCCTTGAGACACAGATGCTACAGCTGTGATGTAGATGTGAATTCTGGGGTTGGGCTTCCCATGACCCACTGGTTTCTGCATTGTGTCCAATTGTGGTCTTCTGTGTTGGTCTCCATTTTCTGCAAAGAGAAGCTTTGTGGGTGAAGGATTGTACCTACACTTATCCAGAAGAGGTAACTGGTGAACCTTAACCAAAAGGTCTTATTGGATCATCTTTTAATACAGTTGTCCCAGTTCGACATCCCTGACTCCATGGCTGTCTCTCCAAGGACTTCACCTTCCCTTTATCTAGAGGCCCCGGTGGTGTGACTTCCGTTATTACAGTTTCTATGTTTGGGATCTTGTTGTTGTTGTTGCTATTGTTGTTTGGTGGCGGTGGTGGTGGTGGTGTGCACCCCTGTATGTGTGTAACACATTTTCTCATGCCTGCTAAGCAAGTGTCCCATCACTAAGCTGTATTCTTAGCCCCATTAATGTTCTCTTTTTCATTGATTCTTAAAGTCTTTCTGTCAATCAACTGTGGCATAAACCAGTATAGCCATTGGAGAGGAGAGCTGGGACAAGAGCAAAGTCATGCTTAAGGCTTTCCCGGCTTCCAGTGACATGGCTTTAGAATGTTTGTGACTATAGGGAAACTGATCTTTCCAGGATTAATGACCAAACCACACACATCCCTGATAGTCCTCACCTTGTCAGTGTCTCCTTCAGCACCTGTCACTGCTGCTCTGCACACATAAGTCTCCAGACTTTGCAGTAGACTACTTAGCTATGGATCTCTGCTCTTTCTAAACATCCCTTGTCTCAACCTCTAGTTTTTCTTAGAAGTCAAGTGGATATGTATCTATACCTCAGTACTGTTCTAGCAACACAAAGACAAGTGGGGACTGTGAATAACTTCACAGTAATCCCAGAGAGGGTGTGTTTCAGTCTCCAGCCACAGCAATCAGCTGCAGGCATCATGGCATACTGATCCTTCAGAACCTTCTAGGCCACTCTTTCTCATAGGCTTATGTTTGAATGGGTCTTCTGCTCTCATCCACTTCAACCTTTTCATTAAAATAAGAAAGCTTAGCTCTGGAGAGTCAGGCCTGCTGATGGGAAGGCCAGGACTGAAGCATGTATCACCAGTGGTAGAATGCCTTACTCCTTCTAGGAACCAGGCTAGATTTCTTCCTTAGTATATTTTCACCTAGATCCTCCCTCAGCTACCCAAATGACCTAACCATTAATACTTTTGGAATGCTCTTCAGTAGAATTCTCTAAACTGAGTATTAGCAACTTTTGGGCCCAGAAATTCCTCTGCTAGGTATTTGTTCAACAAAACCATCCATGTATATCTAACATGAGTATTTATAGTTGTGCTAACTTTAATGTCTCCTAAACGAAAATTCCTGTTCATCAAAAGATCTCCATAGAATGGCTATAAAAGGTACATGGATTATGGCTTATTCATAAGAGGGATACTTTGTAGAGGAATGTCTAAGAAAAATCTACAAATGCATACAGCAATGTAAATGATAATAAATCAAATTGAAGTAAATATTCAAGGGAACATATACTTTATGCATTCAATTTTCAAAAGTTTGAAACCAGGAAAACCTTACTTATGACTTTGCAGGATGAGAATAGACTTTGGGGAACAAAGGAGAGGCAGGACAAATGCTAATCTTCTGCATATTTCCAAATATAATCTATTCATACACATGCTCTTTGCAATTTTGTAATTCACAAAGTTCAAATCCCAGGCTTTTTAAATAGCTCACTTGACAACAATATCTGACCCAAACTGAACTATCTGGTGGCAAACCCTGACCTTAACTGACATCAAGTTATTTATAGACTTGTTTATCCCACTTGGGGTGAATATTCATAGTTCCCCGTGGAAAGATTAATGTGCTTGCATATGGATGCTGCTGCAAAAACCATCTAGAGTGTTAAGTTGAAATCCTACAGTTATGAATTCCACAGTCCATCTGGTCCTAGGTGTTCAATATAAGGTTGTATATTTTGTGGTAAGTGCAATAAAGACTTCCCAAAGATACCCACACCCTAAATCTGTGTGTACATCAAGTGACACAGCAAAGGGAATTTGGGTTGCTGATAGGCTAAGCCTATTCATGAGCTGACCTTGAGATACAAATGTGATTATCATTCATCTGAATGGGCCCAAGGTAATCCTAAGGGCTTTGTAAGTGGGAAAGAAATGTAAAAGAAAGAGCCAGAGAAGCTGTAGGATGAGAATGTCTCAGTTAACACTGTTGTCTTTGAAGACAAAAAAGAAAGGTGCTGATAAAGGAAAGACATGGATTATTTTCTAAAACTCTCAAATAAAATACACCCTTTCTATACCTCAATATTAGCCCAGTATGTTCCATTTTTTTTTACATTTCACTTCCAGAACTATATAATCATAATTTGTGTTGATTTAAGAGATGACATTTGTGAAAAATTGTTAAAGAAGTGATAAGAAAGCATACATGTATATGTTATTAAATATATGTGTATTAGATATGCATCTATGTATAAGTGAGTATTTGCTAATGGGTTTTTCTATCTAATATCTGAGTCATATAATACACTACACAAAGTAGAATCTAAAGAAGAGCTTTTAATATATTAATAAATGAGTGACTTGCATGAAGTGAGTATGATAAATGAATGACTTGGATGGAGTGAGTATGTACAGAGGTCAACTCCTGGTCTATGTACCAACACATTGTTGCTACATAATGAATTAAAATGTCAAGTTAAACAACTCTCTTAGATACTTTTCTATTGATGTGCTAATATACCATGGACAAGACAGCTTGTGAATGAAAGTATTTATTGGGGCTTACACTTCCAGGAGATTAGAGTCCATGACCACCATGATCTGGAACATGGCAGGAGGCAGGCAGGCATGGTGCTGGAGGAGACAGAGAGGGAGAGGAGGAGGGTGGAGATAACTAGGAATGATGTAGGCTTTTTAAAACATAGAAGTCGTCCCCTAGTGACACCCCTCCTCCAACAAAGTTATACCTTCTAGTCCTCCTCAAATAGTCCCACAAACTGGGGACCAAGTATTCAAATATGTGACAGTATTGGAACCATTCAGACCACCATAGCAGCAGTAACCATACTTCCTAGTTGGTGGATTTGCTGGTCTATTGTGGTAGCATAGCTTAAAATTTCATGCGAGCTTATTATCTTATCAGCACCCTTCTTCGGGTGGCAATAGAAGTGAAAGGGCCATGTTATATCAAGTCTGCTACTATTCTGACCAGCAGAGATGACATGGCTCTGTTCAAAGTCATGGCGAGGGAAGTATGCGCATCTATTTTGAATTTAAGAGAGCAAGAGGGAATGCATCAGAGGGGAAGGGAGATAATGTGTAATTGTATTATAATTAAAAAAACTTTAAAGATATTATAAAAAAGAATAACCAAACAAAAACTTAAAAAAAATAACTTTTCAGCCTGGTGGCTGTTTACTGCAAGTAATTACCACAACACACACTATTTTGAGCAAGGGGCATGGATGACTACATAGTTTTGCTTAGTTTGTAAAAGCTGACTACATGGGAAATCCAAGACACAGTGAGATTGGTTATATTGTCCACCTGAAGGCAAATTAAACTGAAATAGGCTGAGTACGCAGTAAGACAACAGATTAAGAACATAGTTTTAAATGAACTCAAGGAGTATTATTCACTTAGCTATGAAGTCTGGCAAGATTCTTGGAAGGCAGAAGAGACTTTCAAGAAAACATATTAGCACATATAACAAGTTGACCCCTTAAGTGTAGCATGAATCTTAACAGGTCTTATTAATATAAATCAAACCTGAGCCGGGTATTGGGGTGAACACTGGAAGGTCAGAGAGACAGAATAAGCCACAGCTATCTCACCTTGCCGGATCCTCAGCTGGTCTTGCTTCCTCAGACTGGAAGCCTCTATGTCCTCATATCCAAATGACTCCCAGCTGAACTGCTGCTAGAAGCCTGGATGCTTAACCAGGCCAAATGCTTAACCAGGCCAAATGCCTCTCCAGGGCAAATGCCTCTCCAGGGCAAATGCCTCTCCAGGGCAAATGCCTCTAGTTTCTGGTCCTCACGCCTTATATACCTTTCTGCTTTCTATCACCACTCCCTGGGATTAAAGGCGTGCTTTCTGGGATTAAAGGCGTTGTCACCATGCCTGGCCGTTTCCAATGTGGCCATGAACTCACAGAGATCCAGAGGGATTTCTGTCTCTGGAATGCTAGGATTAAAGGCGTGTGCTACCACTGCCTATCCTCATGTTTAATATTGTGGCTGTTCTGTCTCTGACCCCAGATAAGTTTATTAGCGTGCACAATATTTTGGGGAACACAATACCCCCACACTTAAGTGATTAAAGAAGGAAATAGCAAACTGTCATGCAAGAGCACGTGATGGTATGGAATTACAAAGGAAAGAATGTTTCATATGATATATGGAGAATTAGCTAGGGGCAAGCTTAAACCAGCAATTTAGGGAGAGTTCTCTTAAAGCAGCTGTTATAGTACATAAAAGTCACAATAAATAAAACTAATAGATACTCTATTAGGAAAATGGCCAGACGCATGGTATGACTTCTTGGTAAAAGCATTTTAGACTGATAACTGGTTTTGAAGGTCTCTAGGGAAAGTGATTGCATCTTTATTAGGAGATAGAAGAAGCTACCCAGGTACCCTGAACTGCCTTGTATCTTGAGTAAAGTAGGTAGTGCTCATAGGAGAGATATAAAGATTATGTCTCAAGAAATATGTCTGGGCTCTGCCTATAGGCCTCTTCTGAGACTGTTCTTGCCTGCATTCCATTTTCCTCTTTGCTGTTATCAACCAAAAATTCGCTAAGAACTTAAGACAAATGGAGGTACACTATCTCAGGGAGAAATTTTCGAATCGGAGGAAACAGCCTCAGACCCAAGTTACTACAAGAAAGAGACAGAGAGGCTTGCTTACAAAGAAGAAGGTCTTGACCAGCCTTCCCACTCCAACCCACTGTGCACACAGGGAGCAAGCAAGCTTAGTCTTGGTCGCTTAATGACGTGAACTTAGTTTGACTTTAGTGAACAGGGTGTGAAGTGGGACTTTCATAGGGTGCTCTTGCCAACTGAAGCAAGAACATCTCCAGACAAGAGCTACAAAATGTGGACTTCATTTCTTCCAGGAAGACGCTCACGTTGAACGGGGGCTCAGTAAGTCACTTGAGAGCCTTCTTGGATATGGAGTTGGTCTTCCAAGTTCACACTCTGCACTCTCCGTAGCCGTATCTGAGCCTGACAAATATGCAGCTTCTTTCCCCCCCAAGAAAGTCCTGTTTAAAGAAAATCTGTAGGCCCACCCACTGCAGGCTGTCGCATTTATTCTGCCTCCAGCTCATTCCCAGAGTTCCAGCTGCAATGTAAGACTACAGTATGATTTCGGTCAATAAGAATAAAAAAATGCTCAACTGTTGTGATCTTTTCTTATTCTAATGTCGCGATACTAAAATGTTTTCATCACAAACAAACTTCTGGCCACTACATGAGCAGTTTAGTACCCAACAAAGGATCAAGACCCCAGCAAACAGGGATCTGTCATGCACTGGCCCTGCCAAAGCAGCTATGAAACTAGACAGCTCAGTGAGTATTCCTCCCACCCCTGAAAATCATCTGCTCTGGCCACTTGCCAAATGTTGTGCCTATTCCTCTTCCCTCCACACTCTAGGGTCTTTCTCCAGGTCTTCTCTCTAAGGTTGGAAAATTGCTCCATATGTCAGAGCAGACACGGTACTCAGCAAATTTCTTAATCACGCAATGTTCCTAAGACTTTGAAGGTAGGTGTTTAGGGATGGTCCATTTCATCCAGCACGTACTGATGTTCCTACATTAAAGCCTTGGTTGTGAGGGACTTCACTGGCTTCTTCAGAAAATGTTTCTTTGAGTGGCTACTTATGAGGGACACATGGTTCTGAATATTCATGACATAGCATTGATTTCTTTTCTAAAAATTAGAAAAAGTCTGTGTCCTCGTGGAGCTTGCATGATGATAGATACTGCCTCTCGTAACTATTATGATAGTAGTCTGTGACATAAGCAATCGGAAAAAAATGCAAGAAAATGGGTTAAATGGATTTGTGAGGCTATTGGAAAAGGCCATTTTAAAATGGTATTCAAAGAAGCCTGTTTGGAAAAGTTAGTACGAAAAAGAATCAGGAATTTTGCCTTACAAATATCTAAGAATTGGGGGTGGATTTCAGAAAACAGAGACCTGAATGACAGACATCAATGACAGAATATAACAGGTGATTTCCCAAGTGCCCGGAGTGCCTGGAGGAGTGAGTGAGGAGAATGACTGAAATCTCATAGAAAATGAGCTAAGGGCTTGGTCAGATGGGACTTTGGATGCTACAGGGAAGATTCTGGATTGATCTCTCTCCCTTGATCCCTCTCTCCCTCTCTCCCTCTCCCCTCCTCCCTCTCCCCCCACCCTCAGTTGAGATCAGAGATCATCATGAGCATGACAAAATCATTGAATTTTAGGATTATGCATACTCCTTCTGGTGTCTGTGTCAGAGGGGATCATTTGGAAGTTGCAGCAGTAGTGGCCAGAGCTGTGACTGAGGCAGGTGCAATGGGATATGGTCCCCACAGGAGAATGAAACCATAGAGTCTTCATCCTTGTAACACCAAGTTGGGCTGCTAAATTTAGACGTGGCGATCATTTATGTTACAACTTGACAGATGATGTACTTCTTTCTTAGTTATAATAGTGGATAGTTTTAAAAACACCTTAGCTATTCAAACATTTATTTTCCAATTTGTATCTAGATTTTTGTAGCAGGATTTTTAGATTCCATGTAGTTTATAAATCTGCATTATTCCCTGGCACCCACTCATTGGAGAATCAGATTTGAGCATTTTTTTCTGCTTTGTGACTTCCTTGCCAGTTGGCCTCACAGTAAAGCTCATTCTTTTTGCAACACCTGGTGCTATAGCACTGGCTTTAAGCGTGGTTGTGCAACTGTCCCCTGCTGGTTGTCACCAAGAATAGCACAGATGAAGCTGGCCCATTGTTAAAAGCAACCTGATTGGGGATGGAGAGCTATTTATTTTTCAACCTGCTTGTGAGAGTAAGGTGCTTGCAGTCAGCATATACTACCCCAACATGTCCCGTTGTCGATGTTTTTATTTTTTTTAGAAACAGTGAAGGTGGGAGAAGCTCTGAGCACAGAGGCAGTTATGCTCTGGAGGAGTAGCTGGTCCTCAGTACTGGGAAAAGGAACTGAATGACAAGAGACTTTTTATCAATGGAGGCCTTGACTGAAATGTACAGAACAAGGCTTACTCATTCATAGTGCCTTTCCCAGCCACCTCTCATCACTTCCCTTCACTTTCTTTCCCTTTTTAATTTGAAGATCCTCTGTAAGTAGAGGGCTAAGTTGTCTCTATGAAACTTACCCTGTCCTTGAGTACTTCCCATATGTATATATATATATATATATATATATATATATATATATAT
>CABHPP010107860.1:43885-81600 GCA_902168425.1 Peromyscus attwateri
GTGTGGTGTGTGTGTGTGTGTGTGTTTCCTTGTTTAAAAAAAAGAATATGTTAAAATTAAGGACTGGTGAGAAGGCTCAGAGGGGAAAGGCACTTTCAGTCTGATGCTTGATATGCTGAGCTGCAGCCTTGGAACCATGCAAAGGTGGAAAGGGAAGTGGCTATACAAAGTTATTCTGACCTCCACATTTGTGCCCTGTCATGTGTGCTCACACATAGTGATCAGACACACACATACACATAAATACGATTTTTCAAATGAACAAAATATCTAATTTAAAGAAAGAATGAGCTAAAATCTGATAAAGCAAGAACATAACTGAAAAACAGTCTCTTATCATCCACTGGACTCTCTGCCGCTGTATTATTTTCGCTTTCACAGAGGAAAAGGCAGGCATTAGAACAGGGTTGAAATGGATCTGCTCTGTGACCAGGTGTGTTACCTATTGGAGAGAACCCAAATCTGATTTGCATATGAGTTTCCGAAGCAGGAATGTCTGCCCTGCCACCAGTCTCAAACTGTGCTGACCACAGAAGTTACACCCATCTCGATTTTTTCCTATTTCCTGTGCCTATTTTCAGCTTGTGGTTTGAAGTGCTTGAAGCCCAATAGTTGCAATAATAATTAAGCTTGTTGAGTTCGTACTCTGTCAAGCACCGCTAAAAGAACAGGAGATACACTATCATCCTGTTTTCCTGGTAGCCCTGTGAGGTAGTATATTATTGTGCTTCCCATTTTGCAGTTAAAGAATGAAAAAATGAGGAACGATGATGTTAAGAAACTTGTTCAAGTCAATTAGTTGTATTTGAATTTAAACTGAGGATGACCAAGGCCTGTTCTCTCGTGCAGGGCGTTACACAGATCACTTTTTCACACTTCAACATAATGTATGGTGTATAAAACTAACAAAAACATTCTAGTTCTTGCTCACTGTATTACTAGTTTTGCTAAATTTGTATTCATTTATTCTTTCATAATTTCATACATACATGTAACATACTTTTTGACCATATCCTACTGTTATTTTTCTTACCCCTTGCCCCCACACCAAATGCATTCTTCTTCTCAACAAGTCTACTTACTCCTACTAACATTTTTTGGTGGTTCTTTTGTTTGTTTGTTTGTTTGTCTTGGAGACAGGCATTACTGTGTAGTCCTGGCTGTCCTGGGACTCTCTATGTAGGCAAGACTGCCCTGGAGCTCATAGATTTGCCTGCCTCTGCCTCCTGACCTTGTCTTCTGTGTTGACTAGTTTTATGTTCACTTGATACAAGCTAGAGACATTGGAGAGGAGGGAGCCTCTGTTGAGGAAATGCCTCCATACAATCAGGCCACAAGCTAGCTTATAGGGTACTTTCTAAATTAGCAATTGGTGTGGGAGGGCCCATCCCATTGTGGAGAAGACCACTCCTGGGCTGGTGGTCCTGGGTTCTATAAGAAAGCAGGCAAAGCAAGGCATGGAGAACAAGCCAGTAAGCAGCACCCCTCCATGGCCTCTGCATCAGCTCCTGCCTCCAGGTTCTTTCCCTGTTTAATCTTGCCCCAACTTCCTTCAGTGATGAACTATGATGTGAAAGTATAAGCCAAATAAACCCTTTCTTCCCCATGTTGCTTTAGTCATGGTTTTTCATCGCAGCAATAGTGATCCCGACTACAGCATCTTCCTAAAAGCTCATATTCTATCATTGGTGTGTGTGATTCTTGAGGAACAAAAAGAGAACCTCAAACTGGTGTTCTTAAGAGACTTGTTTTTGTTCCAAAGGTTCTAGCCAAGTCAAAAGATCTAAGTGAGTCAGGCCAGAACTGGAAGTCAAGTGTGCGTTACCTGACAGACACAGAGCAGATGGGTGTCCTTGGAGGAAAGCCATCTTCCGTACATTGGTGTCAAAGGCAGTTGCTGCTTGAATTGTAGGACATGTAGGACTCAAGGCAAGCTACTTACACCTATACTTGTGTCTCCAAGCTACAAAACTCCTTTTCCCGTGGCGGCTTGGCATGGGGCTTTGTGAAGAAGGTAATTGTTGGTGCTCAGTCTGGCCTCCTTGCTACTCACTTTCAGTAAGCAGCCTTTGTCTCAGGCACCTAGGCTTGCCCTAACACAGCTGGAACTGGGTATGACATACACAAATATATGCACAGCCTGGAAAGGAAACACTGAGTAGATAGTTAATGAAACTTAACTAACTACTTGGTGCTAGTGAAGTCATTGTTATTGGAGGAGAATCTATAGCCATTGATTTACAAGACCAGCATAATCTCCAACAAAAATCTATAAACATTTGTCCTAAAACCCACAGATAAATATAATCTTTAACCCTCCTCAAGGAAACTTCCCCTTGCAACAGATGGAGCCCATTACAGAAAATTACAACCAATTGAAATGCAGAGTTGTGGAGCCCAGTCCCAGTGGACACATCTACAAAATGCTTCTGCCCCAAAGGCTCAGGGAACATTGCAGAATAGGGAGTAGAAAGATTGTAAGAGCCAGAGGACCAGGCAGATTGCTGTGAGATTGTTTCTCCTAATGATATCAGAAGCTACACCGTAAAGTCTCACCAACACAGCTGCCCAAATGTGAGCTACACAAGGGCTACACCATTGGACATACCAAAGCAATTGAGGTTTCAACAAAGAACTACAGGCAACTGAGGAAATCTAGGGGCAGAAAAAGTTGTCTTCCCCAGGGAAGAGCACACCAATTGGTCATTCAGTGTGAAAGAATTGGCCCTGAAATTGTATATACAAGTAGCATTGTATGGACTGAACATATTGTATTTAGGATTGTCTGTGTATACATATATACATATATGCATGCAATAACAATTAGTGAAAAATGAAGGAAAATGAGAGGCTTGGAGATAAGAAAGGAAAGTGATAAATAAAATTAAAAGAATTTTTCAATAGCTGAAGCACAGCAGGAAAATGAAAGAACAGAGAAAAGAATCACTCAAATTCACCTTCAGGATTCCTTGGGGAAGTGTGGAAGCTGGAAGAATTGTTATAATGAAAACTCCCCTTTATTCCACCAAAGAACATAATCTGATCAGCTGCCATGAGTACAGCAAGTGCCCAGTGTCCATAATAGATGCACACTTTGGCTGTGCCGAAGTTTATATTTTCATAACCCTAGAGCACACTACCATTTTTAAGATTCACAGCTGAATTCTTGCTTCTAAGGCTAAAAACAATGGCTTAATACATACAGTCCCATGCTATACTTGCCAAAACTATCCCTCTTTGAGTGTTAATTTCCAGTTTCTCAATATGGGGCATCTTCTCGTTGACCCTAAGGATAGCATGGTGTCATGTTCACAGACCTTAGCTTTACAGAATCAGCTTTGCCTCAGCCTGTCTCTGGTGAGACTACAGTGGCTGCCCCCAGTGCTCAAAACAACCCGGGGCACACAGCTGGCCCTTGTCACTGTTCACACTTATCTCTTTAACACATTTATTAGGTATGATGCCATATGAAGGCTCTGAGAATGTCATTTTAAGAGAGAGTAGTGTCTGCTGGGACAGACTTTAACAATAAGATGTGACTGAGGAAGATGGGGTAGAAGGTACCGGAGGAAACTCAGTGGGAAAGATGAAAGCAAGCCGCATGTGAGAAGACTCCTCGTTGGTTTCTGCTTTCCTTTTTGTCAGTGTGGTGTAAGTCTTATTTCTAGGTGGAGGGTATGCCTAACTCACATTTCAGCTGACACGTGACATGACACAGAGATATGGGAACCCTCAAAAGGCTAGTCTCAAAAGAAAACAGTTCAGCAGGGTCAAGGTGGCTGTTTTTTAAACATTGAAATAGAACATTTTTTTATAGTTATCAGGATCTAAATATTGAATATTCATCTATGAAGCTAACAGAGCAGCCTAATCTTTTTTTGATGTTGTTTTACTAATCAATCTCATTGTGATATTTATAACTACATTAAATGAGAATGAGACTAGCCTTTTCTGTATCTGTTTGATTCCCTTGAATGAACAGAATGGATTTCCCTCAGCAAATGGTTACATTACTAATTTGACTGTGTTTCCTATGGTATTTTTTGTCTTTACAAAGATAACGTGTTTGAACTGTAAAACGTTGCTGGAAAAAAACTGTAAAATACAACTAAAATATGCTAAATAATATCTAAGCAAATATGACTAGAAGATATTAAATAAATGTCTAAACAAATGAAGAGACAGCTAGACAGCTGAGACCATGGTCACAAACTGACCCCGACTCTGTTCTCTGAATTTGAGGCCAGCTTGGTCTACAGAGCGAGTTCTGGGACAGCAGGGCAACACAGAGAAACCCTGTCTTGGAAAACAATATAAATAAAGAAATAAAGTTTGTCATACAGAAGAATTAGACAAATGGCCACTAGAACATGATAGAAGTGTTACTATAGAGCTGATCACAAACACATGTACACACACAAATTTAAAAATAAAAAAAACAATCTTGAGAGCATGTGTTTGTAATTTTTCCTTTCCCCAAAGCCTTAAAACCCATACTTATAAAAGCTTGGCTAGGACTGGATTATCTGGTTATTCATAACCACCAACAAACAAGGGAATTAAAATATTTTTTGCTACAAATACAGGTGGGGTTCAGTAGGAAATAAGGCAATGGGGGGAAATCAATGCATGTGAAGCTTGTATTTAATAATTATGCAGTATAGTTGACCTAGAAGGAGAATCTCTGATGGAGTGTTTGTAACTGTAGGTCATGTGTTAGCTTGTAAATAAGCAAGATTAGAAAACCACGATGTATAGACGAAGCATTCTTAGATTCAGACCTGGGCTCAAATCTTGTCCTTATAGTTCCTGGACACTATAGTAAAGGATGGGAATACCCACACTAGTGATGCTTAAGAGAATGAAGAGACTGATCAATGCTTGGATTCCCAACAAGGTCACCTTCCATTCAGGTGCTGACTCGAATTCTTTCATATTATGTTTTGCAGATTGGCATCTGCAAGTAAGGAGCTCATAATTGCTAAGGTAATCAGTTCTATTTCTAAAGATGTCTGATTACTAGGAAGTTCTGGGTAGTACCCCTCTTGGAATTTAAGTACACCGTATTACACAAGAAGATGCACTTCTCAGTGTCAAATTTGGGGTTTCTTATCTTCGGTATATTTTACAGTTATTTCAAGGGAAAATTGATTCCTGAGATATTTTCCATTAGAGTAGTATTTCTTCTCAATGCTTCTTACCAGTGTGACTTCAACAGATAGTAGCCTTTGTAAATTAACTTTGCTATTACCTCATTAATGAATATGAATGTGTTGGCTTTCCCGTTTCCTTTCAAGGCAAGCGCATCTGGTACTCATAAACATTGCTGGAGTCTTCCACAAAGAGGGGTAGTTCACGAAGCTTCTTGAATACTCCCGGTGCCAATGAAAGCAGCTTGGCTTCCTCTGAATGCTTTGCTTCACACCCTCCATACAGTGCAAGTGTCTGAAGCCACACACGTCTTTCTGACAGTTTGTACTTCCTTGATATCCAGGCTAACATCAAAGGCCTTCTTCTGTCCTTTGGGTGCACTAGTTGCATCCCACAGTGTCTTCTAAGCCTGATGTTTTTGTGGTTCTGCAAATCAATAGGGCCATCTGCCCCACTGGAAGTGGCTCTGCCATCTGGCTTGGAGAAATTGGGTCAGAGCTTACCGCTTCAAAGAAAATGGTTAGTAAATCTTTCTTACACTGAAGCACAATACACAATCATGAAAAGGCTATCTTTGAATGTCAGAAATACCCTCTTTTGAATGGTCTTCATCTTATTTACCTGTGTTTGCTGACCAGGAAATCAATGGTTTAGTATCATTATGGAAAACCTAGTGTGTGCCACGTGTTTTCTGTTCATTATCTTTGGTACTCATGGGAACCACCTGTAAGGTTTGTTCCCTCACATAGCACATGTACACCTATTCAGAGAGACTCACAGAGAAGCTGGAGGATGTGATCCCAGTAGAAGCAGATGCTGAGACCATGCTGCCTCATGCACTAAGGCCTCAAACAACTGCATCCCACCAAGGATTTTGTACTACACTCAATACACATTTAAATTTTATTTTTCTCAGCTTTATTGCTAGAATGTTTCCAAACTTTAGGAATATCAAAAGAGGATTTGTTGTTGTTGTTTTGCAATTTTTAATATCTGTTCTCAGGTGGTCAGTACCACCAAGCATTTTAGAACTTTTACGATATTAATGTAAGAAGTCACCGGATTGGAGAGGTGCCTGAGTCTTAACAGCACTTGCCAGGCAAGTTTGGGGACCTGATTTTGAACCACAGCACCCATGCAGAAAGTCAGCTGTGAGGGTACACACTTGTAATCCCAGTAATCCTAGGACTGGGAAGGTGGAGACAGATGAATCCCTTGGATTTTTTGCTGGGATTAGCCTAACCTAGTCATTGAGCTCCAGGTCCCAGGGAGCGAATATACCTCAGAAAACTAGGTAGATAGCTCCTGAGGCACAACATACACACACACACACACACCCCTGCACATGCACCCTCATGATGATGATGTGCAGTTGCACACACAAATGAACATGCCCCCCACACACATACAGTTACACACAAGAACATATACACAGAAACAAAGAAATAATTCTTTTGTAGTATACTGTACTTGATATAAAACTCACCACTCCTGCATCTCCTATAATCTCCTGAACAACACGCTTTGTTTTTATTCCTTTCAGGGCATTCTGAGATATAGAAGTTATATTTTTTTTCAGAGTAACTGAGGTATTAATTTTTAGAGAATTTATGTATATAGCCATTTATATGCAATATATGTTGTACCTATACATGAATAAATATTCCAACCTAGTAAAATGGCATGAATTAAAATAAGTCAAAATAATAAATGAAATTCATTAGTTGTATGTAGTTATTTTCCTTTTTAATAGTAAACTTTTTTTTTGTTTGTTTGCAAAAGGGTCACACCATATAGCCCAGGATGGCCTGGAACTTAGAGAGATTTGCCTGACTCTGCTTCCTGATGGCTGGGATTAAAGGCCTCTACCACTGCATGCACTCATCCTTCTTATATGAATGAACTTCAAATAATGGGACATGAAAAGTTCAATTTTAATAAATCTTTTTCATGACATCCCTTCCTCATAGAAGTCTCTATATCAGAGTACACTTAAATTTGTTTTTGTTTTCTGGGTTTTCTTCTGGTGTGCGTGTGTGTGTGTGTGTGTGTGTGTGTGTGTGTGTGTGTGTGTACCCATAGCAGATAAGTTATAAACCTTCACATTTCTGAGAGGAGGAAGATGGAGAAGATGAAAAAAGTGTTGACAACATTCATTCCTTGTGCTTACAACAAATCCTAATGTCCCTTCGGAAGTCTGTCACTCTGTCCTACCTAGGTCTAGCTTCCTCTTCCACAGTCCCTCTAAACTATAGTGCGCACTGCGTGGTCCATGCTCAGCCATCTCACTGTTTCTGCACAGGCTGTGCATTTGTTTTGAACACATGCATGCTAAATTCTATCTGATTATACATGGTCTTCCTTTAGATTCAAGTTCAAAGCCACATCCCCAGGAGGCCACTCTCACGACATCCCTTCATGCACTCCTGCTGACATGCCTCCCCCACTTCCTTCCTGAAAAACTAGCATTATAGTTTACAAGGCGCAGCGCATCTTCACTCCCATTTTTATTTCTGTCCTCACTATGGTGTGTGCTCCACATTTGTCTGGTGCCTTTTCATATCACTCCTCTCTTAAATGAATGTGTTGACTCATGGTTCAAGGGCCTTGCTTGTTTATCCAAGGGAACAGTTTGAGAAGAACGGACCAAGAGAAGTCTTTGTGTTCAGCGACAATTTCCAAAGAGTCCTGAGTTCTGTTCAAGCACAAGAGTGTCTTCTTATTTCCTGGTGAGCTTAGAATGTTCCCTGTCATATTAATCTTGTCATCTTCCCATCTGCCAGCTGTTCAAGAAGGAGGGGAAACCCTGGACGTCTCAAAAGTGGTAGTGGTCAGACAGGTGGGAGGGGCACTTCTTAGGAGATTGCTTAACTCTACTTTCTGCCAACCTTGAGAGCTTCTTGTGGGGCTCAGAAGTTAGGACCTCAAGAGGGCCTAGCAGAAAAGTGGACTGCCACCAGGTGGCAGCAAAAGTCACTTCCTCTTGCATCTCCTGTATGGGTCTCTTAGTTTTGCCCTCATTTAAAATATTAGACTATGGCCTCCATAGGACTGGCCTGCAGGCAACTTTATAGGGCATTTTCTTGATTGCTGCTGTGGGAGGGTCCAGATCACTGTGGGTGGTGCCACCCTGGGCAGATGGGTCTGGATAGTATAAGAAAACAGACTGCGCAAGCCACACTGAGCAGGCCAATCAGTGGTACCCTCCAGGGCCTCTGCATCAGCTCCTGCCTCTAGGTTCCTGCCCTGTTTGAGTTCCTGCCCTCACTGCTTTTGATGATGAACTGTTATATTAAATTGTGAGTGAAATAAACCCTTTCCTTCCTCCCCCAATAAAATAAAATGAACAAAATATTAGACTATGACTAATTTTCAGATAGATTTAAAGCATCCATCAGTTTATTTCCAGTTGGTATTTATGTCTATTTATTTCAAAGACCTCCAGTTTATTATTTATTTATTTATTTACTTATTTATTTCAGAGTGGCCATATGTGTGAGTGTGGTGTGTGTGTGTGTGTGTGTGTGTGTGTGTGTGTGTGCTGTGTATACTTGTGTATGTGGGTTTGTACACCCATTTATAGATAAGTAGAGGCCAGCGAGAGTGCCTGGTGTCTTCTTGTATTACTCTGCCTATTCCTTTAAGACGAGGTCTCTCACTAAGTCTAATACTCACACTTTAATCTAGGCTGGCTGCCAATGAGCTGAGATCTGTCTCTCTCTTCCCCCTTATCCTGGTGTTACAGGTATTTGCATCCATGCCTGGCTCTTTACATGGAGCTGGGGATTTGAATTCAGATCTCCATGCTTGCCCAGCAAGTGCTGTTATTCACTGAGCTAGCTCCCAGCCTCCACCTCCAGATTATAAACTCAATGGGAAAGTTCCTCTGGATAATGGGTGATCTGGAGAAAAGAGAACACAATTTAAATTTGCAAATTTATGTCATTAAAAAATAATAGGTTTCCTTTCCTAGCAAATACTCAATTTTAACCTTAGTATTTTAATTTAAGTCATTCATGATAAAGACATATTTGAAAATGAATTAATTCACTTGATGCCAATTGAGGTCATAAATTTAAAAATCAGAAGCCTATATGGCTGTGTCAGGTGCTCTTGACAGCGAATGAGTCACACCTGTGATGATTTTCTTAGTCTTTGAGACCATTACCTCCTGTCAGAACTGAGCACTTAGGCTGCATGAAGCCTTTAGTATTCCACTTGTCTTTTCAACTGACAGGATGCTACGTGTTTTTCACAACTCATTTCAAATACAACATTTTCTGAAAGCTTCCCTGCCCTTCATTCTCCCTTTGGTTAAAGATTGTTTTGGTTTCTATAATACTTTAAAAATATTATTTATTGTGTATGTGAGAGTGTGAGAATATGTATATGATATGTGAGTGTGTGTGTGTGTGATATGTGTGAGAGTATGTGTGTATGTGTGTGATATGTGAGAGTGTGTATGCTTTGTGTGAGAATGTATGTATGTGAGTGTTTGTGTGTGATATGTGTAAGAATATATATGTGTGGATATGCGTGAGAGCGTGTGTGTGTGATATGTGTGTGTGTATGTGTGTGTGTGTGTGTGTGTGTGTGTGTGTGAGATGTGTATGGGAATGTGGGTGTGTATGAAATGTGTGAGAATATGGTCGTGTGCATGGGCAATTAGATGACTTTCGGGAGTCAGTTCTTTCCTTCCACTGTAGGATCCAGGGATAGAACTTGGGTTATCAGGTATTCAAGAAACGTACTTTTCCCTCTGAGCCATCTTGCCAGTCCTGTAATACTTGTTTATAGCATTTTACCTGCTCATTCGCCCAAGGAATACTAACAACCCTGTCCTCGACTGTGTGCCAAGTAAATAAAGCAATTATGCCTGGTGCCCTCATCAGCTATAATAGGGTAAGACATCAAATGGACGTGTTGTGTTATAATAAAAGTTATGAAGAATTAGAGAGAATGTTTCTGTGTCCTGCTTTCCTAGATCACCAAGCTGAGATCTGAAGAACAAATCAAGTCAGCAGAGCACTCAGAGGGATGAAAAACATCCAAGACAGAGCAAAGACCACAGGATCACTGTGTCAGGAATGAGGAGATGGCCTGGTAGGAAAGTGCTTGCTCTGTACACATGAGGGCCTCAGTTATGAGCCTCAACATTCATGTAAAAAGCAAAGCATGGCTGTGTATGTCCAGCCACCCCAGCCTGGGGAGCGAGCAGAGACAGGTGGATCCTGATTTCACTAGCCAGGAAGCCTGAATGGCCAGCTTCTGATTCAGTGAGTGACCCTGTCTCAAAAAATAAGACAACAATGGAGGAGGAGCCCGCACTTAACATCCTACTCTGCCCTACACATACAGAGAGAGAGAGAGAGAGAGAGAGAGAGAGAGAGAGAGAGAGAGAGAGAGAGTAGAGAAGGTGAGGGAGAGAGAACAAGAAGGAAAGACAGAGAGGTAACCAGTAATTTGCCTACACCCTGCAGAGGGGTCTCTGGAAGAATCAGAGCTGTCCTTTACTTGCAAGCTAGGTTAGATACGGGGCAGAGGGATTGGGGGAGGTTGGAAAGTTTCCTATTTTCAACAACAGTTGACCATTGCTAGGGTTACGCAAGGGGTGGTGGGTAAAAGAATGTCACAGTGAAGCTAAGCATGTCTTCTGCTTGTCCTTGACCAGGACAGAGAGAAGGGAAGAAGGGCACTCAGGCTGCAGGGTTAGTCAGTAGGCTAACTCTGTGCCAGCACCACAAAGCTGTGTTGAGGGTACTGGACTTTACCCAACTGTAGAGTGGAGATTTCAGGGAGTAATAAAATAATAACCTGTAGTTTTGATCTGCTGCTCTAACAGAGTGAAGAACACAAGGAGACAAGGAAAAGGACAAAGAGATTACTCAAGTTCCAGAGGCAAGAGGTTTTGATAGATTGTAACCACGGGGACGCAGAGAGGTGGAACCATTTGACTGGGCTTTGAGAGGCTCAATGGACAGGGCTTGGTGATGGGTGAAGATGAGACAAAATCCAGGACTCCAGGCTAGCATGGAGCTAACTTTCTATCCAAGTGTCTTTTCTTAGGGTGTGATTAGATTTCACACTTCTGTTTAATGTTTGGAATCATATCACTACTGTGTTGTTCAGTGTGATCCAGAAGTAAAAAACAGGCATAATGATATTTCCTTCTGAGAGCATGTAGATTTTAAATTCTAAATTTTAAAAAGTTTGTAGGATTCCAAATCAATATTAGTTCAATAAAATTTTACTATGCTAGTGAGAAAAGTTAGACTAGGGCCTTGGCCATAATTACCATCCTGTCTGTATCATATCATCCATGCTGCTTCCCAAAGGAAGCCTTTGCACATGCCCTGTTCCTAGTAAATTCCATGCTCTTGTATTTAACATATGCAATACCTTAAAAGTTTAAAATAGAATCTCCAAGTGCAGATATTCTAATTGAAAAACTTAATAACAACTTTTTTTTTTAATGTTAATCAACTTTTAGGAGTGTGGACTATTTTTAGTCCAGGTTGCCCTTGCACCTTTGGGTCCGGTTATATTCTCTTGGCATTACAGAGTATCACATTGCAACGCTGCCTTTGAAATCAATCAGTTCTTTCAGTAGAGAAAGTGACACAGCAGCAAGGCAGAGAAGTAGGTCACTGAGAACACTCTCCTCACAGAATGTGGAGTTCTTTGCTTCCAGGTGCAGAGGCGGGTAGATGACTTTGGGTTACAGAGCACAAAGGAAGCCATTAGAGAAGACCCCCTCCCCCCACCAAAAAAAAAAAAAACCAACTTGTTGGGAATGTCATTACAGTTGGATGCACTGTTTTGTCTGTGGAATTGTAATTTTACCCCAAATTAAAGTGAGTAAAATTTGCTATTAAAAAATTCTTAGTCTTAAAAATAGTAACAGTATCTAATGCAACCTCAGGCCTGACTTCACACAGATTCTGAAAGGATCCAGAAGAGACTAGTATACTGTCACTGCTTACTGATTGTCTGCATCAGGGAACACTAGACAATTCCACTCATTTATGTTTGACGAGATAAAAGCAGCAATATGTATCCCTGCCCCCTTTAGAGGAAAGTGACTAAACCCACAATGTGGAAGCCCCTTTCAAGGTTGTTCACAATTCTACCACTGTCCATTTCTTTATTCTAAATCAGGCTGCTTATCAATTAGCAAAATGGAAACCATTCCTTTTATGTTCATTTTTACTAATTAATATTAACATGCATTAATTGAACAAAGTAAGGAGTTTGCTTGATTTGACAGTGTGTATGTGTGTGTGTGTGTGTGTGTGTGTGTGTGTGTGTGTGTGCATGTGTGTGGTGTTTTTTGACCATATCAATCTCCCCATTTCTCTTCCGCATCGTCCTCCCCTAATTCAGAATGGTTCTTTTCATTTCCCCAAATATCCTTCTTCATATATTTTTTTTTATTTTAAATCTGGATTCTCTATGAAAGGGAAATTGGAGAAATCTGTCTTTCTAAGTCTGGTTTATTTTACTTAACATGATCATCTCCAGTTCTACACATTTTCCTGCACATAATTTTGTTATTCTTTGTGACTGAAAATAAATTCTCTCTCTCTCTCTCTCTCTCTCTCTCTCTCTCTCTCTCTCTCTCTCTCTGTGTGTGTGTGTGTGTGTATGTGTGTGTGTGTGTGTGTGTGTCTCCTCTCACTCATTTTCTATATCCATTAATTCCACATATTGCTATTGTGAATAGTGTCACAAGCATGGCTGGGTAAATACTGGGGGTTGTATTGTTTCTTAGTTAGGATTTCCACTGCTGTGATCAAACACCATGACCATGAAACTTGAAGAGGACAGGATTGATTCTGCTTATACTTCTATAGCACAGTCCATTATTGAAGGAATTCAGGACAGGAACTCTAGCAGGAACCTGGAGGAAGGAACTGAAGCATGTCGTAGAGGAGTACTGCTTACTGGGTTACTCCTCATGGCTTGCTCAGCCTACTTTCATATAACATCCAGGACTACCAGCCCAGGGTGGCACCACCCACGGCCATCTGAGCCCTCCTATACCAATCATCAGCTAAAAAAATGCACCACAGGCTTGCCCGTAGGCCAATCTGATAGGATTTTTTTTTTAAGCTTCTCTCTTTTAAAATGACTCTGGCTTGTGTCAAGTTGACACAAAACTAACCAGCACTTATGAAGACTTTGATTCTCTCCTGTTTATACGCAGAAATTGGATAGCTGGATCACATTCCAGTTCTCTTTTTAGTACTTAGAGGAACCACCATGCCATTTCCTCGGGGGCTGCACTAATTTACGTTCTTAGCAGCTGAGTTCTTTTCCTACCTCTTCTCCGGCATTTGTTGCTCGCTCTCTCTGTGATGGCAGTCGTTCCCATTGGAGAGGTCGAAAACAGTTAGAAGTTTATATTTTCTACATTTCTACCCATACACTATTCAAATAAAATGGAACATGGGGAGTTGAGGCATAAAAGAGCCCCAAAGGACACAGAGTAAAATACAGTGTGTACACTTTGCTAATTCTTAATGTTCAGAGATAGGAGGATATGCATGAGTGTATTTATCTCTCATTAAAAGAGATAAGAACGTCTGAGTGCTGGCACTGCATTTGGGGATATTTTCCCTTATTTTTTAATACAAATGCAATTTCTTATTCATTTATTTATTCAGCTCTCTATTGAAACAAACAAGAAATCAAAGAGCCTTTCAATTGCCCCAGAAAATTAGGGCTGTACAAATCCAAGAGGGAAAAATACTCGAAATGAATTTAAAAAAAAAAAGAAAAGAGGCTCAAATTACAATAGAGAGAAATTATTTTGCATTTCCAAACTAAATAAAAACAGTGTAAAAATAGAAACAAGGACTGTCCAGAGACAACTTGAAGATAGAAAATGTAATTTGAGACTAGAAAGTGAGGTTAAGAGTTTGTTTCTGATCATCTTTACTATACAAACCTCTTCCTTTGGTGATGTTGCAGAGCTATCGCACAATATTAATGTCAGATAGATATGAACAAAACTGCTCCCTGATGGGTACTTGCCAAAGGTCAGAATTGGTGTTTGACTTAAATGTTAGTCAGCTTTCACATTCCACACTACCTTTGTATAAAAGGGCCAGTCAGAATGAAATCCTCTCACCTACCTTGTCTGTTAGTAGATCACGAAACCATCTATCCTGAGGAGTCCTGCCCCTGTGTGCTATACAGAGGCCAAGAAGAATCTGGACAAGCCTGTAATGTGAATTCTAGTTGGTCTTAATATTAAAAATACTAGAGTCAGATGTCAGAGTAAATGCTGAAAGATCAGAGAAGTAAAGGAGCAGCCAAAGTTACCTCTTACCTCCATGACTTCTCAGACCACAAAAGGGCTGAGCTCCTGTCTCCTCCCACCTTACATTACTGTTTCCACCTCCCTAGTGCTGGGATTAAAGGCATGAGCTTCCACCACCTGGCTCTGTTTCTCTTTTAAACTAGATCAATTTCATGTAGCCTAGGGTGGCCTTGAATTCCTGATCTTCCTGCTTCCTCCTACCAAGTCCTGATTTTAAAGATGCCACCACTCCCTGGCCTGTATGGTTAACCGGTGCATAAGTTCTGCACTCTGATATCCAGGAAAGCTTTATTTGTTACAGCACAAACAAAATATCACCACAATTCCCCTTTTTTGTCTAAGCGTTAAAAAAAAAAGAAGGTTATAACAAATATAAGAAAAACTATATACAATAGGTACAATAACTATATTCAATGTATACAGGCAATAAACGCATCGATGATGTCTGGTCCAGAAACATTGGACAAATTCAGAGAAAATACTTCATTATCTATTCCATTTTGGTGAGTCCAAAGGCTTGTACCTAATTCATTTTCCTTTTAACTTACATTACCAAAACTATCTTTTTGTGTCTCCCAACCCTATATACTTTACATTTCTTTAGTGAATTTCTTTTCTGAATCTTATAACAAGGAAAATTATAACTATAGCTATAAAATCTTCAACTCCACCAGAGACCCAAGAAGGAAATAATATTACCTGAGTAAACAGGAAGGACAAGCAAGCAACTTCTAAAAAATATGAGAAATGACAGAAACAGCTGGCTGCCTGGACAGTCACCCAAGGTTCCTTTGCAACATTGGGGCATCCATCTTTGGCCTACCGGCCTAGCATATCTGACAGACTTTCCTGTGAAGCAGGGTATTCTAAAGGGCTGTCCTACCTTGTCTTGGCACAGTTTGGCAGTCACTTTCTTTGGTGTCCTGCTTGTCCAATTTGGACAGCATACTGTCAGCATTTGAGACAAAGGCATTTTCTTGCTCCAGATTCCTTAGCTGAATGTCTTCATTCTTCTGAAACACAAGAACAAAATCCTGCTCCAGCCCTAATGTTGGGGAAGCTCCCTTATGGCAAGTTATATATGATCAAATGAAAAGCATTTATTGGTTTTATAGGTTAGTTTAGATTGAATGGCCACATTGTTTGATGGACTATCATCTCTTCTAATTAAGAGGTCTCTCTTGTTCAAATCTAATCTTTATCAGTTTTGATTTATGGTTCCTGCTGAAAATTTTGTTTTATTTTCTAAAGCTGTTCTATCATTCAGAGCAGTATGGTTTTTTACAATAGGCATCAGGTTCTTTAATTGCTCTGGGAAGGAGTTTCCTCCACAATGACAGGAAACTGACTGAACCAAATTTGACATGGGGGCCTGAGAGAGGCCCCTCAAGGCATTTCCCAATGGCAAAGGGTTACCTTGGCTGTCCCTTGTTGATCTACATTCATCAGTCCAATGTCTTTCTTTGTCACACCTTCTGTATACTCCAAAAGGGAGGGGCATTCTGTTGGGATTATGCTTAGAAAAAACATTGTTTCTAGGAATGCCCTGTTTACAATCCCTTTTTAGGTAACCTTTTTTTTTTTTTTTTTTTTTACCAAAATTGAAACACCTGACATTTTGATTTTTCCTCAAACTTCTGGAAATCACCTCTCTTATCCAAGCATCATCATGGTTATGAGACTCAATATTGACTGTATCTCAGATCCATTCCTCCAAGGGTGCTGAACTTACCTTTAATGGCCTAATTACCCTTTTGCATTGTGTATTAGAATTTTCAAAAGCCAGAGATTCAATTATTATCTGTTTAGCTTCTGAATTTGGTATCATTCTATTTACTGCTGAAGTCAATCTTTGTAAGAAATCAGTGAAGGTTTCTTTTGGGCCCTGTATAACTTTAGTAAATGACTCAATTTTCTTTCCTACTTCTTCAATTCTTTCCCAAGCATGTAAAGGTGCTACATGGCATAAAGCCAGGGTGTGGTCATCATATAGAGATTGCTTTTGTACATTACCATTGTTATGCCCAGATCACGTCCCCAAAGAAGCCACCGGAGACTTTAGGTACAGAATGCAAAAGCAAGGTTTATTCAAATGGAGTTTACAAGCCATGGTCAGGGAAGCTCATCCCAAACACTCACTCTTAGCAGTGAGGCCGGGAGGAGCTTGTCCTTTCTTGGGGAAGTTAGTTTTTATAGGCAAAACCCATAAAATTTTTTAGAGGGGAGGGGGTTAGTACAGGTCCATCCTTGATTGGTCCAGTTTTTCCCGGGCCTGGACTTGGTCTTATTTTAGCTTATCTGTTTGCCCTGTCAGGAGTTTTACAACCCATCTCCGGGGTCCTTGAAGTTTGGGATGTTTTATGACCACTTAGCCTCTGCCAGATGGTTGAATATCCTGACTCTGTGTTTTCTTAAGTTTCTGTAGCTGATAAAGCCACCTGGGAAAAAGGGGTCTAAGTTCTTATCTGCACTTAGGAATCCTTGAGCCACCATGGGGGCTGGCTGGCCAAGCACGTACTGACTGTGGGGGCTGGCTCAGTGGTCCAGGCTCTGTACTGCAAGGACTATATCTTTTATTCAGGGCCCTGCCAGAGACTGCTTGCTCAGTCTCAGGAAACTGAAATTGAGGCCTGATCTCTGAGAGAAGACTGAGCAGCCTGTTATGGCATCTGCTTGGTCCTTTCACCATGATCTCCCTCTCTAATAAGTTGGTCTTGGGAGATTTCTATACCTCTAGCCCTACTTTGTTGTTCAATGGTCTTAGCCTTGTCTTTCTACCAGGTCCCCCACTGTATTTAAGGACTAGGCTCCAAGACTAGTAATCAAATCTCTCCAGTCTTGAGGGGATAATTCTATTACAAGTTGACTATGAGTTTAACATCTGCTTCACAAAAGGTGAATGCATGCCATATAAGACTATCACTTCCTTGAATCTCCTTAAATCTGACCTCAGCACAGGAGTCCATTTAGCTCTTACACAGCCTTGAGGATATCTATCATTTGACAATTCCTGTAAGGTTACTTGATAAATTAAAGTTGGTTACTTGAAAACCTTAGGCTGTTCCTCTGTAACCTTATAATGCAATGCTGAAATTGGTTCTCCTTTAAATTCCTGTCTGGGTCTGAATATCTCTATGATCTGTTTTAATAAGTTTTTCTAAAACTTGTTTTCTTAGCACTCATATCACATCTTTAGTAATAAAACAAAAATGATAAAACTGATGCTTATAATTGACATTACATAAATCCCATATCAATTAATTATCCTCTCATTTAATTGTTCCATTTTCAAACTGTCCAGTGTATTACCATACAGAGACCTACTCCCTCCATTGTAATAGTGTTTCTCGTTTTTTAATGTGGGAAAAAGACTCTCTCTTTTAATTAATTCCTCCCTTTAAGAATTCCTATTTGTCTCACCAACTCTGCTGATAATGACGATGAAGATGTGAGGCTGACTGCTGCTGTGTACAACAGTAGAAGCCTGAGCAGGTTTTCAAGGCAGCTACCTAGTTTGGCAGCAGGCTGAGGAAGGGAGGGGTTCCAGGGAAAGCCCACAACCCACTAGGAGAAAAACAGCTAACGAGCCAGACGTCTGCACAGGGGAATGTGAGAAAGCAGGTAACTCCTGCAGTGTGTGGAGCCCAAATGCCTGGGGAGCTTGCTACAGAGAGGCTGCCACAAAAATTTAGCTGGCACGATAGTGACTCTGGCTGCATGCGGCTCCAACCTGTGCTGGTGGCTGCAAAGCCACAGGCAAGCAGCTTTTTTTTTGTGAATTTGTGCCCCACAAGTTGGATGACAGGTGTAATGTGAATTCTACCTGGTCTTAATAATAAAAACCTGGAGCCAGATGTTGGGGTAAATGCTGAAAGATCAGAGAAAGTAAAGGAGCTAGCCAAAGTCACCTGTTACCTTCACGACTTCTCAGACCGAAAAAGGGCTGAGCACCTGTCTCCTCCTGCCTTATATTACTGCCTCTGCCTCTCTAGTGCTGGGATTAAAGGCATGAGCCTCCACCACCTGTCTGTTTCCCTTTAGACTAGATCAATCTCATGTAGCCCAGGGTGGCCTTGAACTCCTGATCTTCCTGCTTCCTCCTACCAAGTGCTAGGATTAAAGGTGTATGCCACCACTGCCTGGCCTGTATGGTTAACTAGTGGCTAGCTCTGACTCTGATCTCCAGGCACGCTTTATTTGTTGGAGCACAAACAAAATATCACCACACAAGCCCTGATGAATAATTCCAACCCATACTCTTTAATTTAGACAATTTTGTCAAATCATATTTCTACCATAAAAGTGGACAATTTTTTTTAGGGCATTTGGATCTTATTTCTGAAAGTTTCAGGGTCACAAAACCTTAAATAAATCTGCCATGCACTTCTTGTTGTCATGGCTCTTGTGATGAGATGATGGTCGTGACCCACATGATTTCAGAGAAAAGACTCGTATCTTTCGGCAGACAACACGGATGCCCTGTGACCTTGCTGAGTGAGGGAAATCAGGAAGAGCCTCCAAATCACAATGGTATGAACATGGGTGGAAGGACTATTAGCGTTATCTCCTAGCTTCCCATAAAACTCACAGTTATAGATAAGCATCCCATAATCTCCAAAGAAAGATTGCCTCTTGCTGCCCTAAGGTGGGAAGCAGTGCTGTGAGTTCTGCATTGTGTGTGTTTTAAAGAAGTTTTATAGGGGGACAAGAGAGATGACTCATTGTCAAGAGCACGTCCTCCTCTTTCAGAGGACCCAGGTTTGGTTTCCAGTGGCTACACGATGGTTAACAACTGTCTGCAGCTCCAGTTCCAGAGAATTTGATGGCCTCCAAAGCACTTCACACACATGGTGCATAGACATACATGCAAACAAAATACTTGTAAAGATAAAAATAAATAAATCTTTAAAATATATTTCTTAATATGTGTGTATGCATATGTGTGTGCATGTTATACATATTAATGAGATGGAAGTTAGGTATCTAGTTCCTATGGGTCCTAAGGAGAGAGCCCTGTAGAGAAGCCTAGCCCAGGTCCTTGCTATATTGCCAGCAGGATCAGGAGGGGTAAGGAGTAAGTTCAGCCTCCTGCTGCTTGGGATGGAGACAACCTGAATTATAGTTACACATTAATTAGCCATGCTTTCCTATTCAATGCCTATATAGCAGCATGCATTGTAAGCCATGTATTCAGGTCATGTATTAATTGAGAATGCCCCTAACAAAAAAAATCTTTAAGAGCAGAGATTTAATAGTTGTCTTAGTTTAGGTTTTATTGCTGGGATGACACACCACAACTGTGGCAACTCATAAAGAAAAGCATTTAATTGGGGCTGGCTTATAGTTCAGAAGTTTAGTCCATTGTCATCAAGGAAGGAAGCATGGGGGCATGTAGGGAGACATGGTGCTGGAGAAGAAGCCAGGAGTTCTACATCTTGAGCTATAGGAAACAGGCAGGAAGAATAAGCCACTGGGCCTAGCTTGAGCATCTGAAACCTCAGAGCTCATACCCAGTGACACACTTCCTTCCAGAAGGCCTACTCCAACAAGGCCACAGCTTCTAATAGTGCCACTCTCTGTGAGCCTATGGGGGCCATTTTCATTCAAAACACCACAATAGGCACATTTATTTTTTCTTAAAAAGGATTTTGTCCTAGTTTATTTTCCTATTGTTGTGAAAAAAAAAATCCTTTGACAAAAGCAGTTTAAAGCAGAAATGGTTTATGCTGGCTCAGAATTCAAGGGTCCAGTCTGTCATGGCAGGAAAATTAAGGAACTTGAAGCAGTTGATCACATCCATCTACATTCAGGAAGAAGAGTGTGATGGATGCTGGTGCTCAGCTAGCTCTCTCCTTTTTATTCAAGCCAGAACTTGAGCCCAGAGGATGATGCTACTCACTACGGGTAGGTCTTCTCATTTCAATTAGCTAATCAGAATAATTTCCCACAGGCAAATCAAGAGGCAAATAATCCCTCATAAGTGTGCCTGCAGGATTCTCTTCTAGGTGATTGTAGATCCTGTCAAACTGGCAATACAAACTATCACAGCTTCTTATAGTTAAGTCTGCTGTAATTAGATACATTGGATATAAGAGTATGTGAAAAGTCAACCATTTTTGTGGTTTTTGTTTTGTTGTGTTGTGCTGTTTTGTTTTGTGGAGGTCAGCCAAAGCCTGTCGAAATGAGTTTTATTTATTTGCTTTGTATTTTGTTAGTTTGTTTTTCAGAGCCTTGTCCACTTAGTAGCCATTCATTGGCCACTTCTGTGTTGGACCTAACACCCATTTTTGTGACTATTAGGTAAATCCCATTGGAATATACAAACAAATCCTTGACTTCCACCAACCCAAAGACTAAGAGTGTCATCAGATAACATCAAAAGTTGATAGTAGACTTTCCTACTTTGCTCTAACCCACCTAACCTGTCCTGTCCATTAATGCAGCTTTAAAATGCTATGATTTGTGACTTTATTTGTTCCAGCACTATAAAAAGTTCATGAAATTGCTAACGTATTGCAACGTGGTAGTAAGGTAACGTAATTCTATTCCCAGGCCATAGCCACTCATGCTCAGCTTCAGAAGAAACTATTTTATATGCTCCTTGACTGAGAGCTGTGCTTTTACATCAAAGACATCAAATCCATTCCTCAATAATAACCCAAAGAAGACAAAGATGCCATTGCCAATGGTATTCACCAAAACCAGAAGGATTAATGCTAATGCCAATAAAAAGGCAGAAATAAATGGCTTTGGAAAGCAACCACTAGGCATCTCCAAATAGTCACCACAAGCTTCCTGAGTGATTAAGATAGAGAACATAAACTAGCTTTCTCAGCCTTTTGTCTTCTTGTATTTGGTTCTGTTACCATACCCAGGTCCAGCTGTTTGACAGTTGAAAGACAACACTCAGAGTTGAGAGATAGTGGGAAGGAATGACCTTTGTTCAAGGATGAGCTCAGAGAACCCAAACATGCTGCTATCCCCTCAAAGATCCAGCTTATGGGGTCAAGGGTACATGAAAGGGATTTTATGACAAAGGAAAGGAAGATGGAGAGTCCAGGGGCAGGAAGGCTATACACTTAGCAAAGTCTGCCCCATCAAGAATGTGTATTGTCTCTCTCTCTCTCTCTCTAGCCAGAATACTGCAATAAATTTTTACATCGCCTGGGGGGGCTAATTATAAGCATATTACTTTCAAGTTAAGCATTACAGCAACTTACATGCTTTGTAGTTTTAGAACAAGTGATGATATCTGATGGCAACCAGATAGTTTGGAGTCTGTAATTCTAAAGAAATATTATAGAGCAATTAACCTAAGCATTTAGATATGGCTATCATTTAGCATGTAAAATGGTGGACAAGGAGAGATTTGAAGGTAAACTCTGCCAAGGATAATTCCCAAAGGAGTAGCTACTATTCCTTATCACTACAAAGACTCCCTTTCCCCTCAGTTACTCTACAGGTTATAAGGAAAAGTGTTGATTTATTTTAATGTTCTTTCTTTACTCTTGGAGAATTTTTTTATGATGTATTTTGATCATATTCTTTCCCCTCCCCCAATTCCTCCCAGATTTTTTCACACTTCCCCACCCACCCAACTTCACATTTTTTTTCTCTCTCCTAAAACAAAATAAAACCAAAACCAAAAAAAAAAAAACCCAAAAAAACAAAAAAACAAGCCAATATGAGGCTTAAGTGAGATGGGTGGAGGGCAGGGCTGAGGAGTGGCTGACTGTACAAAGGGATGCCTACCACAAAGGTCTTTGTGAAGCCTTACGAAAACTTAATGCTATAGCAGCTGCCTAGAAGGATTGTTTTTAACCCTCAACAATTAATTGGCTCTTGATACAATGAGGATATTTGGGTCTTATTGTCATGTGATGAAAATCTGTAAAATGTTTTAGTAAATGAAAGCAAAGATTTCTAATAGCACTGTCAGAATTGGCTGTTTAAAGAGTTACTAAAATAAAAACGAACTTTAGATGACTTGTGTGTGTTGTTTGTCAATATCACTTAAAAACAAAGCTTTCCCTATAGCTCCATCAGTGATTTTATAACTTACTGATAAAAAAAAGAGAATAGTTTGTAATCAGGCATATGGTATGTGTTCAGTATGAAAGCACATTGGCTGAAGCAGCGTGTTAGAGTTTTATGGAATAATCATAATTGTGAGGTGAATGTTTATTCTGGTGTGAAGATACTGAGGCATAAGAGCCCACAAATTTGATACTTTTACACAAAAAGACCAAAGCTCTCATTTAGAAGACAACTTGCAAAATCTCTTGGTAGTATAAACTTTGTGATTCATGTTTATTGGAATGTTCCATCTAAAGTAGCTCTTCAGATGCAGCAGCAAAATTATTTCCAAGTTTCAGTACCCAATTTAAATGCCTGGGAAGTAATGTCTCCTTTGTCTCCAAAGCTGCAATGAAACCACTATCCTAGACTGGCATTTCCCTTTCCATTAAGAAACATGCTCAGTGGTGCTGGAGAGTTTGCTCAGCAGTTAAGAGTATTTGTTGCTCTTGCAGAAGACTGGGGTTCAGTTCCCAGAACCCACACGGTGCCTCACATTGTCTATAACTCCAGTTCCAGGAGATCTGGCATCCTTCGCCGGCCTCTGTGGACATCAAGCATACATGTGGTACTGTGGTACACATACATACACGAAGGCATGACATATAAAATAAGAATAAATTCTTTTTAAAAAACTAAAAACAGATAAAAAGTTGCTGTGGGATCGAATCAAGATGGCGGCTGCCGCTGGTGGGCCGTGTATGAGAGCAAAATAGGATGATGAACTGATGTGGAAGTAAGAGGAACAGGGCCACAAAGAAAGACGTCAAAAAAGGTATACAGAAAAAGTGAAAGATAAAAGCTCAGAGAAAAAAGATAGAAGGATTCATTTAAGTTAAGAAAAGCTGGCTAGAGCATCAGAGTTTCTCTGCCTTCCTCGGGAATCCGCGGTTTGGATCGATCCTTCCTGTGCGGTCTCCCCAGGCCTGCGGGTGAGCAGATCACCAGACGCACACGCACGGGTGAGAGGCGCGGTACGAGCGGCGTGGTCGTGGCGAGCACAGGGAAGGAGCAGCGGCCGGGGGCTCCCTGGGTGACCCTTTGGGGCGCAACAGAGCTGGGTGAACGCAAGAAGAGGAGCTACAAGGATCAGGGACACCTGTACCCGCACAGTGGATGTTAATCACCTTGCTGATTGCTTCTCAATGGGGAACTAGTGGAGAGCGCAGCGCCCTGCAAGACCTGAGCTCCGTGGCAGGGATTAGTGCAGCTGTGGCTACAGAGGCAACCCGGGAGGACGCCACGGTCCTTGCAGGAACCTGAAGGATCGAGGAGCCAGAGAAGGAGGAAGACATCAGGGGCCAGCCACCCAGCTATACAGCAAGCCACGGAGTAAGAGGTGTCTTTGGATCCTGTATTTCAAGAAGCTCTCAAAAGAACTTATTAAGACCACACAACCACCGAACCAGAGCACCAGAATCGTAAGTATACACCTCACCGACTGAGAACAGGGGTGGTCAGCTTGCCCAGAGAACCAGATTTTTAGTTTCTCATTTCCCGGTGCTTGAAGTTTCTCACTTCTGAGGCTTAGAGGTATAAGCCTGAAGGGTTTAGGGTCTCACACCATCTGCACTGAGCAGAGAAAGAGATGAGTAGACGCCAGCGGAAAAATACAGGCAACAACATAAAGGCCTATATGACAACACCAGAACCTACCGACCCTACAAGTGTAAGTCCTAAACATACCAAGGCAGAAGAAACAGAAGAAATTAATCCTAACAATGACTTAAAGAAGATGATAGAGGCCCTTAAAGAAGAAATAAAAAATATTCTTAAAGAGGAAATAAAAAATTTCCTCAAAGAGGAAATGAAAATCTCCATTAAAGAGGAAATAAAAAATTCCCTTAAAGAGGAAATGAAAAACTCCATTAAAGAGGGAATAAAAAACTCCCTTAAAGAGGAAATGAAAAACTCCATTAAAGAGGAAATAAAAAACTTCCTTAAAGAGGAAATAAAAAATTCCCTTAAAGAAATTGAAGAAAAAACAAACAAAAAATTGGAAGAAAGCAAAGAAAGCCAAGAAAAAATAATTAAACAGATGAAAGAAACATTCCAAGATCTGAAAAAAGAAATTGAGACAACAAAGAAAACACAAGCTGAGGGAATGCTGGAAATAGAAATCCTGACTAAACGAACAGGAACTACAGAAACAAGTATAACAAACCGAATACAAGAGATGGAACAGAGAATCTCTGACACTGAAGACACAATAGAGAAAATAGATTCGTCAGTCAAAGAAAACACTAAAGACAAAAAAGTCGTAACACAAAACGTCCAGAAAATCTGGGACACCATGAAAAGACCAAACCTAAGAATAATAGGGATAGAAGAAGGAGAAGAATACCAACTCAAAGGCACAGAAAATATATTCAACAAAATCATAGAAGAAAACTTTCCTAACCTAAAGAAAGAAATACCTATGAAGATACAAGAAGCTTACAGAACACCAAATAGGCTGGATCCAAAAAGAAAGTCATCTCGCCACATAATAATCAAAACATTAAACATACAGATCAAAGAAAAAATATTAAGGGCTGCAAAGGAGAAAGACCAAGTAACATATAAAGGCAAACCTGTCAGAATAACACCAGACTTCTCAATAGAGACTATGCAAGCTAGAAGGTCCTGGACAAATGTTATGCAGACACTAAGAGACCACGGATGCCAACCTAGACTATTATATCCAGCAAAACTCTCAATCACCATAGGCGGAGTAAACAAAATATTTCATGATAAAACCAGATTTAATCAATACCTATCCACAAACCCAGCCTTACAGAAAGCACTAGAAAGAAAAATCCAACCTAAAGAAGGAAGATGAAGTCCTCAATACAGTCTGAAGAGGATGATTTTGTTCCAGAGCTACATAGAAATGTTCACCCCCGAGAGAGGCCCGATTGGGAAGAAACACTTAGTGCGATGATAAACCAGTTTCATATATACGTATATAGTATATGTAAGTAAAGGTGACTGAAGAATTACTCATGGGAAAATAGTACAGTATGTTTTGTTGCTTTGTATGTTTATTGAGTAGATGTTTCCAGGTACTGTTTTAGATGCTGTAGGTAGAGAGGTAGAATATAATGTGAAATAACCATTGCTGGCTGTATGAAAAGGCTACAGATGGCCTTTGTGAGAAGGTGAGATATGAGCAGACACTGGAGAGTGTAAAGGAGCAATAGTATGTTTATCTGGGAACACATTAGGTAATGGAAGAACAAGTTAAATAAAGGCTATGTCATAGAATTAAAAAAATAAATAAATAAATTAATGAAAAAACAAAAACAAAACAAAACAAAAAAACAAAAAACTAAAAACATGCTGGGCGGTGGAGGCGCACGCCTTTAATCCCAGCACTTGGGAGGCAGAGCCAGGCGGATCTCTGTGAGTTCGAGGCCAGCCTGGTCTACAGAGTGAGAGCCAGGAAAGGCACAAAGCTACACAGAGAAACCCTGTCTCGAAAAACCAAAAAAAAAAAAAAATTTTTTTAGCAGTCTCCAAGTAATTGCAGATTGCTAAACTAATGTTACTGTAAGTATGACATCTCTAATGGTTTATTAGGTCACTTATTATTTAATAAAATCAAGTAGATAGTCATCATGCATGACCATAAGGCTATTTCTCTACTCAACCTGGTGCTTTCTTGAGTGACTTGGGAACACAATGGCCATGGGGCCAGGGTGTCAATCCTGTACAGGGTCCTCTGTGATAAGGCTAATTTCAATAGCATAGGAGGTAGATAGACAGCCATTATCTGGATTAGAGGCCATTGAGGATCAACCCCCTCCTCATAATCAGCTTCAGACCCCATCTCTTGTTTCTCTGCTAATATATAAGGAAAGGAAACATCAGCATTGCCCCTCTTTGAAATTTAAAATACCACATGAGAGGATGGAGGTACCAGGACTCTTTCAGTCACATTAAAGGACAACTACTTTTCTCTGGTCATAAAAATCTGAGTTCTACTTCTGCCTTGGATGGAGACATGGCATTCTAAATAGCCCGAAAGATTATACCATTATATTGTATTGTCTGTTGTGTTCAGTATTAACACAATTGCTCCTGCCGATGAGCTGGCCAGAAGACCAACCTCCAGGAAAACTGATGCACTTGAACACACACTAAAGAAATTGTAGGAGTAGTTGACCTATACATAAGATAATGCACTTATATACCCCTAGAAGCCTTCCCTCAGATTAGTTGCTTAGAGGTTTTCAATGGCAAATCAGCCTCATTTTCTAACTCAATAATGTAACTTCTGTTTCCATTTTTTCTATTTTTCTGATAGCAGCCCAAGTCCTAGGATAGCTTGCCTAGCACTCTGGACATTCTCATTCTCTGAAGATCTCTGCCATTCAGCTGCACACAGATCCAGTTGCTGAGCCTGACTGTTTTCTTGGATCTTAACGTGAAAGCCTGACTTTCTGCTTTCCTCTTATACACCTTTCCTCCCAGCAGCTCCCTCTGCTTTCATTTACTTATTTTTTTCCCTCAAACTCCAATAAAATCTTCCTTGAGCTTCTTCGAATTCTGCTACCAAATTATATTATTAATGAGACTAAGAACCCATGAAAAGGGAACTTGTTTCCCAGCCCAGCAGAACTGTGAAATATTCAAGTTTTGAAACAGAGAACACTGCCATGCACCATGTACCAGCATAACCCAGCAGCACCAGGAAACGTGTGGGAGCCTTTGTGGTTTGCTTTAACCACATTCGCCATATTAATTTGCTTCTCCCTGGAACTGACAATTATTCTGGATTTGGTTTGGCCTGTTCTGTCTGGACACTGGGGAGCCAACAGCTACGGTTTTCCGGATGCTTCACTCCTATTATCAAGAGTCCACATGATATCATGTCTAACCAAGGTACTTGCCTTCTGTGTGCCGAACGCTTAGAACTTTGACTCTTCCTACCCCCGAAGAGCATGTTGAAGACTTAGAAGACTTAGTAGCTGTACTTTCTGAAGATACTGACTTTTGAGGCAAGTTGTTTAGAAAACCCACCATACATTGATAATTCATCTAATTAAGTCTCCCATGGCTGTAAGGAACACTGTCATTCTACGTACAGAGGAGAAAGTGGTACTGCAGCCTATATTCTAAAGCCACCTTCACCAGATCTCTAATCCCGGGGACTTTCCAGTAAGCATTCTAAGTCATGTTTAAACATGCCTGACAATTTAAATATGTGGACTTGGGAAACTGTGTTTCAAGGTTTTCTGAGGAAAAGGACCTTAGAAAATCTACTCAGTGGCCTTTTGAGTGTCTTCTAAACCTGACCGATGCTGGGGGAGATGAATGGAATAGTCTACTGGCCAAATGACTCTTCATGGGGACCACCAAGGAGATGGACAACTCAAGATAATGCCTTCGGTCAAGCTGTTGACCAAGTAAGTAATCAATTCTCTGAGTGATACAAACAAATCAAACTAAGCAAGTAGGAGAGCAGGTGAAGGTAAAAGATTATGGCTCAGGGCTCATGACTGCTTGTGAAATGAGGACTACTAAAGTAACTATGCACGGTTTCTTTCTGTGACATGGTGTGGTGTTGTGTGTGTGTGTGTGTAGACAGGATAACAAGTTAAGTTTTTTCTCTGCAAGGCCCATCATTAAGGCAACCCATATGGACCTCTTCATATGGACCAGGTGAGAAAATTATATCCTTTCCCTGGAATGGGGTATCCCATAACCTTAGCCCTGAGTTCTCTGATGCTAATTTAATAACCCATGTGGTCCTACTGTCTCAATTCAGCCTAATAAATTTACAGGGTATCTCTCTGTGTACTCCAAGGAATGAGTCATTTATCAGTCTACGTTGCATGGAGTGTGCTAGGCTGGTGGTGTTGGACAGATGGTATCATTCATGTATTCACTCAGGTACACAGTCAACCGCCATCTTCAAAATGGAGTCCTGGTTATTTGTAAAATTTTGAATCTCTCAGGGCAAGGCATTGTTTTATACAAGATGGAGTAGCACAGCACAGCTATCCTGATCCCAATGTCCAGTTTATATTATAACAAATATGTGAGATAATCTTGTAAACAGAAAGTTTCATCTAGGTTCACAGTGTGTGTACATCATGGCTGGGACATACAGCAGAGCAAAACCACTCAGCTCCATGACCAGGAAGCCAATGAGAAAGATGAAGAGGAGGGGCCAAGGTTCCATAATCCCTTCCAGGGGCCTCCAATGACCTAAAGAACTTTGCCAGTTCAAAAATACAGCTTTCAACTCAAAGGGAATAGAACACAGTTTGTTCTGGAAGCAAATATGAGTGACTAGGCCCTGGGAACACAGACACAGGTTTCCTTAAATACAATGTTCCACTGTGCCAACAGTCTTATAAAGCCTTGTAGTAACTGGATAAAGAAAAGTGTCCATCAGGGCATATACACGGTGGGATAGGGTTATAGAAAAGTGAGGAAATCTCTGCTATAGGTCTCAGATACTGCCTGGTGACACCTTTAGCCTTTTATTCATGGGAGCTAGTAGTCTATTAACACAGTTCAAAAGGATTTTTTTAATTTAATAGTCAGAAAGATATTAGATCAGACACAGATGTAGGCAAGGATGGTTATTAAGAGGGCTAAAAATATCCCAAGATGAACTGTGATTAGGCCCTTGACCTGCAGTATTCCAAACCTTCAACAACCACTGACATTCTGTGATCAGGCTTAGTTAGAGAAGGTCGCATGTAAGGTTCAGTCTCATTTGGTACATTGACGCCTTCCAATGGGCCCCTTCTCCTTAAGGATCAGTCACTTTTTTCTAGCCTCAAGGGAGGGGACTTACTTGGGTCATTGGGGATACTTATCAAATCCATAGTAATTATAAAGTTTGCATAGCTACAACTCCATGTTTTCAATTCTCTTACAGTTGAAGTTGTGAGTCAAAATTGGGTTCTGTGTATTAGAACTGCC
Source organism: Peromyscus attwateri (assembly GCA_902168425.1). NCBI lineage: Eukaryota > Metazoa > Chordata > Mammalia > Rodentia > Cricetidae > Peromyscus > Peromyscus attwateri. Next base: position 73,359 of record CABHPP010107860.1, read on the forward strand.
TTGGTAGGAAAGATTAAAGAGTTTTTTTTTTCATTGTTTTGGATAATTTTCCTGGCAGACATCATAGTGTAATTATAGATTTATCAGGGAGTTTATTCCTAGGACAACATCTAATCACTGATGTCTAGACTAGACATTGGCTCACTGATTCTGTAAAGGGAAAAGATTATGCTTGCCAGGTCTTGTGGAATAAAAAGCTGCATATAAGCTGCCTCCGGTACTCAACTCTGCCACTCGAGTGAAGGTAGCCACACACATTATGTATATGAAATGTGACGGTGGTGGTTTCTTCCTGGCTATGGCCTGGGGAACATAGTTTGCTAACCTCTTTCTTAGAACATAGCTCTGCAGAGACACACCCAAGCAGCAGTACTGTTGCTCAACACAAGACTTTACTCTCTAGTTACTATCTTCATAGGTATTTGGAGGTGTGGGATAATCCAGCTTTTTATTCTCTGGTCAGAATAATTAGTCTTTGGATCACAGTTTTAGAGATGAACTCTTTGTTTTAACGTATTTCTGATTATTGTAAGAATTGCCATTTCCTAATATCTCAGTGCAGCAGTATTGACTGATCTTGGCCTTTTTTTTTCTTTTTTTAAGGAGGACTACTTTTCTATGTCTTCCAAAATTTCTGTAAACTTCTGATTCTATTACCAAACTAATGGATGTTTAAAATATATTGAGTGGCTTCTGTTTCCTGTAACTGAAATCTCCTTTATCCTACCTATTATTTATATATTTAGCACTCAGCTCACATAACTGGAAATATGCCAAGAAAGATAAGCATGCACTGAGAGCATTCTTGGATGTCTGACTTTCTAAAGACATGTTTTTTTTTAAATCTTAATAGAGAAAAGGAATAATGTTGTAGCAACTCATGTTTGTCTGAGTCTTGAGGAAGAAGTGTGTACGTCCTGACTTTAACTTATTCAGAGTGTGGTTTGACTAAGAATGGCCCCAATATACTCATATATTTGAATAGTCAAAGGAAGTGGCATCACTTGAGAAGGTTTAGGAGGTATGGTCTTTTTGGAGGAAGTGTATCACTGGGGAAGGACTTTGAGGTTTCCAAAGCTCAAGCCAGGCCCAGTGACTCTTTCCTCTTCCTGCTGCCTGTGGATCCAGATGTAGAATTCTCAGCTATTTTTCCAGCACCATCTCTGCCTGCATACCACCATGTTCCCCATCATGATGACAATGTACTAAACCTCTGAAACTGTAAGCAAGCCCCAATTAAATGTTTTCTTTTATAAGAGTTGCCATGATCATTGACATCTCTTCACAGCAATAGAACACCGACTAAGAGAGAGAGAGAGAGAGAGAGAGGAATCACACATTGAAGTTTGCCTTCTATTTGGAATAAAAAAATTCCAAAACTAATAGTATTCACATGAATACTCAATAGTACAAGAGAGACTCTGTCTTTTGGCAAATGGTGGCTTTACATTCTAAAGTAGTAAGGAAAAAAATGCTTCAAATATTTGTTTAAAATACTAAGCACTCAGAGGTAGCTACAGTCCTGAATGTTATTTTCCACTAGAAACAAATAAAACAGAAGTTGTTAGAAGATATTTAATGGAATGGGAGTGTAGTGACAGTGCAAAGACTGAAATGAAGGTAGGGATGCCACGAGAGATAGCGGAAGAATACAAAAAGACAGCAGAGTAGAAATACACATTGTAATCACAAAACAAGAGCCAATGATTCTAAAGAAAAAAACAGCACAAGCTTGTAAATAATCAAATTTCCAACATGACATTGAGTCTGTGGCAGCTTCAAATCTATGGGCAGGTAGAAAGGCTGCATGGATGATATCTTCATCTAATGTGATTTTCTTTTTAAAATTTTTAACATAATGGATGAAAGCTAGGGTCTTGCACATGCAAGGCTAGTATTCTGCCATTGACTATAGCAGCCCTTAGTGTCAGATTTCTTTCTCAGGACCTGGAGAAATGGCTTAGTAGTTAAGAGTGTGTGATGCAAAAATGTTTTAAAAAGGGGGTGGGTGGAGAGATGTCTCAGAGGTTAAGAGCACTGGCTGCTTTTCTAGAGTTTTTCTAGAGTTCACAACCATCTACAATGAGATCTGGTTCCCTTTTCTGGTGTTCAGGCATACATGCAGGCAGAACACTGTCTACATAATAAATAAATAAATCTTAAAAAAATGTTTACAAAAAAGAGTATGTGATGCTCTTCCAGTGAACTTGGGTGTGGCATTCAGGTGTCAGGTAGGGAATCTCACACCTGCCTATAACTCCAGTTCCAAGGTATAGGATGTTCTGTTTTGGCTTCCCAGAGCATCCTGTACAAGGGGCGTTCACTTAAACAGACACACAGACAAATAAATGAAAATAATATGGAAAAATGGTATTGCGGGGGAGGAGTTAGAGAGACATAGTTTCTCTGTGTAGCTCTGGCTGTCCTTGAACTCACTTTTTAGATCAGGTTGGCCTCGAACTCACAGAGATCCACCTGCTTCTGCCTCCTAAGTGCTGGGATTAAAGATACTTGCCACCACTGTCTGGCTAAAAGTGGTATCTTTGAAGGACATGCTTTAATGTTCTAATTAAATGAAAGTTATCAACCCTTCTCCTTTTCTTCAGCATCTCTTCTTCTGATTAGAAATCTTTGCAAACAAAAGGTCATGAAATTACTTACCTATGGTGCCTTCTGTGCCACTCCAACTCCAGTGTCGTCCGTGTGACATGAACAATTACATCAATGATTGCAGATGGGAGATTCGTGTCCCACGGGACTAAGCTCCCTGGAGGTCCCTGGCAGAGTGCCCGCATTATGCTTCCTTCTCAGAGAAGATGTACTTCACAGATCATGAGCTCCCTGGGCTATGGGTTCTGTATAACTGCTTTTCTGATAATGTTCTAATTAATCTATGAAGCACAGCCAAAATTAATGAATGCTTGGGTTGTGAACTATGGAGGAGTGGGGAAGCTGGACATGGATCTTAATTAAATATAGCAGAATGAGCTATTTTTTAAAGACCCCAAGCTGCTAGATAAAGCAAGTATGAAGGTTCAGGCACTTCTAGGGAATGAACACTCACCCACTAGGAATCCTTTAGGAATCCCAACTAAAGTGATTTATGGTAGAAAACGTTATCTCATAGGAGGCAGATGGTGGGCCCCTCTGTTGAGGAAGTTCAGCATGGGAAACTTAAGGACTACAGCAGAAACCCTTCCCCTTATAGGCAAAAAAGTATAAGAGTCCATATCCCAACAGGTAAAAAGGTTTTATATTAAAAGAGATATGTGGTGAAAAACTAAAGAAAGACTTAGAGAGGGTCTGCAACATCAAAATTGGCTAAGTGGGCCATGAAAACCAAAAAAGTAAAAGTACATAATAAACTAGAAAGCTGCTGAGATAAGATAAAAAACACAGCTACAACCGCAAGAAGTCTACACAAGTCTAGGGACTGTATTAAGTTTAAAAAACACAGACTGCTCTTTGGGTCATAAAGTTCTTATGGGTAAAGGGATATGTCTAGTGCCGATTAATAATTGTGTGCTTGCTGTTTTTTTAAATATGATGTAATTGAATTATTGCCAAGCTCTTGTTCCTTGTATGACTTGATAGTTTTCTTTTCTGTATATAAACTACTGATTTACAGAAGTAAAATTGCAGCAGATTCAAACCACTTCTGAGTGTGTTGTCTGTCATTTGCCGAATCCTTGCCTTCCTGACTACCCAAGCCCTAGTTCTCCTACGGTTGTGGTATCCCTGATGGACCAGTCTGTGACACTTCTGTCCACTTTGTATTTGTACAATGAGGAGACAGAGATGTCAGATGCTCCTTGGAGCTGGAATTGCAGTAAGCCACCCACAGTGGATGCTACAAGTTAAACCCAGGGCTTCTGAAAGAGTCTCTGAGCCATCTTTCTAAATGCATCATTTCTTTAAGAAAACTCATTGCATCCAGTTAGTTCTACCTATATATTCTTGGGTGTATGGTCATCCACTGGAACATAGCTGACCTACCAGGGGCCTCATAAGTAAAGAAAACTGATTCCCCATTGTCCAGCAACTATCAATTACCAATAGCTCCTCAGCTATGGATAGAACCTTGTGACCACCTCCCCCATCCACGGTAGAAATGTGTCTGTCTTGAGCTTGCGCCAGGCTTAGGCATGTTGTCACGGCTGCTATGTGTTCATATGTGTAGCTTCCCTGCTGCGTCTAGAAAAAAAAACTTTCATTGTAATCACCCCACATATTTGACTATCTTTCTGCCCATCTTCAATAATGCAATAATGTTTCCTGATCCCCCCCCCCTCTGTGTTATAGAGGTCCCATTTATGTCTGGACACTGCAGAATGCTATTCTCTGCATGTTGGCTAATTGTGGGCTTCTATGTGAATCACCCATCTACTGCAAAAGATTCTCTGGTGAGGTTTGAGAGATGCACTAATCTATGGGTTTAACAATAACTTACTAGCAGTCAGTTTAATAGTAGCTCCCTTTAGCAGAGTAATAGGAACATGTTCTCTTCTTCAGATCATGACCTGCCTAGCTATAGATTCTCTGAAGTGACAATAGTGTCAGACATGGATTACATCCTGTGGACAGGGCCTTAAATACAGCCAGAAAATGATTGGTTGATTTCATGACATTCATGCCTCTCTTAGAGCTTGGACAACTCTGCCCACCTTTTACCAGGACAGTCATCATTGTGCACAGCTACAAGGTGCACAGCTGGGTAAGACTGATGATTACTTTTCTCCTCGGAATTACGCCTTCCAGCACTATGAAACCTAGCCAGGAGGGATGAAGCTTCCAGGTCAACACCAGCTGGATTCCCCCATGTTCTATGATTCAAGTATAATTGTCTTTAGAAATAGGATCTTACCATGAAATAATGGATGGTATAAAAAAAATTTCAATAACTTGTAGTAAATGGAGGTCTATCGAAGCTCACTGGCCAGTAACTTCAATATATGGAACCCGTTCTTTTGATTTTTATTTGTTAGCCTGTGGTACGGAAGGAAATTGCTACCCCATTGTTGTGTAACTCCATTGAAAATACAGATATGGGTATATTTTAGACAACTTTGGTGTTTATTTTCCATATTGCCTTTCTATGAGGTCTTTCATATTAGTTATCCCTCTCCATATTCTCTCCTTTACCCTGCTGTCTTCCATTCTACACTTCACTTAACCCTTCCTATTCCATTATTCCTCTTATTAGTTTCGTGAGTTTTGTGGATATTCCAAATAAAACACACACATCTAAAGATTCAAAACTAATATTCATAATTGATAAAAAAAGTGTGGTATTTCTCTTTATGGGTCTAGATCACTTGGCTCAGTTGATTGTTTTTAGCTCCATCCATTTACCTGTAAATTTCATAATTTTATTTTTCTTAACAGATTAATAATACCCTATTATGTAAATGTACTACATCTGATGAACCTCTAGGGTGTTTCCATTTCCTGGCCATTGTAAATAGAGCATCAACAAACATGAATGAGTAGGTATTCCTATAGTAGGATAGAGTCCTTTGGGTATACACACAAGAGTGGGAAAGCTGGACCACATTGTAGATCACTTTCTAGCCTTTTAAAGAATCTTTGCACTGATTTGCACAGTGGCTACACTAGTTTGCACTTTCTTAGCAGTGAATAAATGTTTCCTTTCCCCCATATTCTTGCAAGCATCTGTTGTCATTTGTTTATATTTTTCTCTCTTTACTAAATCTTGGCTACTCTGATGAAAAAGATGAAATATCAAAGTATTTTTAACTTGCATGTTTTTGATGGCCAAGGATGTTGAACAGTGAAAAAAATATTTCCCAAGCCATTTACAATTCATCTTTTGATACCTTTCTGTTTAGTTTTTTTAATAAGTTGGTTCCCTGATCTTTAATCTTCTAAATTCTCTGCATATTCTACATACTAATCCTCCATCAAATATTGTGGTAGTTTGAATGTAATTGACCCCCACAATCTCACAGGGAATGGCACAATTAGAAGTTAAAGCTTTGTAGGAGTGGGTATGGCCTTGAGGAAGGAAATGTGTCACATGGGGCCAGGCTTTGAGGTTTCCCATGCTCAGGATACCACCCAATGTCTGAGTTGACTTCCTGTTGCTTGAAAGATGTAGGATGCTCAGCTACAGCTACAGCACCGCATCAGCCTGCATGCTTCCATGCTCCCTGCCATGGTGGTAATGGACTGAACCTCTGAAACTGTAAGCCAGCCACCACAGTTAAATGTTTTCTTTATAAGAGTTGCCACAGTCAGGGCATCTTCACAGCAATAGAAACCATAACTAAGACAGATATGTAGATGGTAAATATTTTTCCCCTGGTGTATGTTGTGTTTTTATTGCAATGATTGTGTCCTTTGCTGTATAGAAGCATTTTAGTTTTATTTGGTGCCATTTGTCAATTCTTGGTCTTAGTGCCTGTGCTGTTGGGGTCCTATTCAAAAGGTCTTTTATTGTGCTATAAATTCAATGTATTCTTTACTTTCTCCTCTATTATATCAGGTTATAAGGTTTCATGTTGAGGTCCTTGATTCATTTTGAGTTGAGTTTTGTGTAGGGTGAGGGATATAGGTCTAGTTTTATTATTCTATATTTCACTAGCACCATTTGTTGAAGAGGATGTCTTTTCTTCAAATCTGTATTGTTGGCCACTTTATAAAATACCATGTGGCTAGATTGTTGACTTTTATGTAGGTCCTCAATTCTATGCTGTTTTTATTACTCTAACACAGTAATATAACTAGAAATCTGGGATAGTGATAACTGTAGCAAGTTTTTCTTAGTATTTAGAATTGTTTTGACTACCTTGTCTCTTTTATGTGGAATTTGAGTTTATATTTTAAATTGTCTTAGAAATTTGGTAAACATGGTATTGAATTTATAGATTGCTTTTGGTAGGGCAGACATTTATTTTCACAATATTAACCCTACTAATCCACGAGCTTGAGAGATCATTCTATCTCCTGATATCTTCTTTGATGTCTTATCATTTTCATTTGTCTAACTCTCACTTCTTGGAGCTGTATTCTGAGATATTTTACGTTTTCAGGCTATTGTGAAAGGTACTGTTTCCCTGATTTCTTTTTCAGTATGTTTGTCATTTATATATAAGAAAGCTACTGATTTTATTCTGTGTTAATTTTATTATATTCAACTACTTTGCTGAATATGCTTATCAGCTGTAGAATATTTCTGGTGGAATTGTTAGGGTCTTTGATGGATAGAGTCATATATCATCTGCAAATAAAGGTACTTAGACTTCTTTCTTTCCTATTTGTATCACCTTTTTCTTCTTCACTTGTCTAATTGCTCTAGGTGAGACTTCAAGACCTGTTCATCTCCTTCCTGAATTTAGTGAAAATACTATGAGTTTTTCTACCTTTAGCATGATGTTGTCTAGGGGCTTGCCTTTATTATGTTGATTTATGTTTCCTGTATCCCTGGATTTTGGTCATGGAATAGTGCTGGACTTTGTTGGAAGGACTTTTCTACATCTTAGGAGTTAATTACATAATTTCTGTCCATAAGTCTATTTATATGGTGGATTACATTTATTGATTTATGTGTGTTAACCATCCCTGAATCTTTAAAATGAAGCCAACTTGAGGATGTTTGAAAATTATTTTGTTTTCTTTTTTTTAATTTTTTGAGAATTAGCGTATTTTAATCATATTGATGGCCCTTCCCCAACTTTCCTACCTATATTCCTCCCTACCTACCACCCAACATTTTGTTCTCTCTCTGTCTCTGTCTCTGTCCCTCTCTCTCTCTCTCTCTCTCTCTCTCTCTCTCTCTCTCTCTCTCTCTCTTTCTCTCTCTCTAAGACATATTGAGTCTAATTTGTGCTGCCAAACACTCTGAGGTATGAGGACTGCCCTGCAGTGTGGTCTACCTGCCAGGGACAACACTCAAGGCATCTATCAGATGTTGCCATTATCTCCTCAGCTAGTAGTGGAAGTTCGAGCCCCTTCTCCTCTCATGCTGGGATTCTGTCTGGTCTGAACTACAGCAGATCTTCGAATATTCTCCCAACTGTAATTTCATGTGTCCAATTACCTTGTGCCTGTTTGATTTATGATGTCATTTAATTACAGAGTTTTTCTATTTAGTTCTTGTTTGCATAATGTGTCTACTGGTGAGAGTGGGGTATTGAAGTCTCCCACTATCTTTTCTGTGTGTACACAAATGTACATGCTTACACACACACACACACACACACACACACACACACACACACAC
>CABHPP010107860.1:82000-101058 GCA_902168425.1 Peromyscus attwateri
ACACACACACACACACACACACACACACACACACACACACACTTAGCTGATCTTGCTGATAATGGAATTAAGCCAAATTAAAACACTCTGTAAAACAAAACAAAACAGGAAACTCAAGACAATTGGTTCATGAGAATTTAGAAAGAAAAATATTAGGCACTGTGAAAATAGATCCACTAAATGTAAATTATCCTAAATTAGGTCTTTTAAAGATATTCAAATAGACTGCTAAGTCAGAAGAATTCTATATAATTACTGTGCATCACTTTCATGGCCAAGGTGGGGGTCAGAGGTAAGAAAGGCTGTGTGAGTATAAGGTCACTTCCTGGAGAGCAGGGGCCACTGGTTGGGTGTGAGACAAGCAGTCATCAGGGAGATTTCTAATTATTTTCTTACAACTGTTGCTGTTTTGTTTAGCTTGTTCTTGTTTTTGAAAGGCCTCAAGATGCATCATTAAGTTATTCATTTATGATTCCTCTGAATTAAAAACCATTTATGAGCTCAGAGAATGTCTGTCTGTGTGTGTGTTGTGGGTGTATGTGTGCACATGCTGTGACGCAGGGGCGGAGATGAGAGAGAGGGCAGCTTTGTGGAACTGGTTATGTGGGTTCTGCAATGTGGTGAGGGATATCAGCCTGCCAGGTTTGTGCAGCACGCACCCTTAGGTGCTGAACCATATCCTCTTTCATTATCATCATACTATTGAACTCTTCGTCTGGAATTTCATCTATGCCATTTTCACTGGGGCCTTTTACTTTAGGACAGGCACATTTGGGAAGAGAAATTCTATCTTAAGTTTTTATTTTATTTGTGTTGGAACTTGTACAGTCAGATTTAGATTGTTGTTTGAATTTTTTAAAAACATTTAAATATCCTTTCTTCTTTTCATTGGAAATGTTTGTAATGTTTGGGATAGACTAGTTTATATAAGGATTGAGCTATTGTTTTCCTTTTTAGACTGGTATTTAAGGCATCAGTCTTGTTCCCAACTGTCCCGTGACATTATGTTCACTATCCAGGGGTAGATCCACTATAAAATAGGCTTAGAGTTTATTATCCAATCGCCTTAAATACTAATCATTTTAAAGAGTAAAGAGACATTGATAGTACTGTGTGTAGTAGTATATTATTGTAGGCACAATTGGGAAAACAAGAGAAAAGGAAAAGAACAAGAAACCTAGTAAGAATCGTTACTAGCAGTGGGATGGGGAGAAAGTACAGAAGATTGTAAGCAGAAAAGGGAATGCTGTAGGAAAACAGTCGGAAGGATGAGACAATTTTGACTGAAGGTAGACTGGAGGAAGAGAGTTAAAGACCAATGATTAGCTAAAGTGGAATGTTCCTGTCTCTCAGCTGGTTGAGACACAGAGATCCTTTAAACAGACTGAGGGAGCTCCTCTGCAATACACGCTCCCAGCCTCCTCTCTGAGCCTGACTTGGATGATAGGAGTGCTGTCATGGTGCTTTACAGGTAGAGTTTATCCGATTTAGATGTACCCAGTGATATTTGCCTCTCTGCATCTGGATCATAAGCCAAAGTAGCTCATAAGACTGCTGTTAAAGAAATAAAAATTTATCTTTCTTTCCCTTTTTTTTTTTTTTGTATCTCCCTCTGTCCTCTTTTACCTTACACAGTTCCAGAGGCCAGCATATTCCTGCTGTCAGTCCATTTGACATTCCTTTCCAGAGAGTGTTCATTACTGCTAGGCTCTGTTTGTTTCGGCTTCTCATTAATACTGCTCCATTTTCCCGACTCCGTCTTATGTGGGACAAACAGAGCAGATTGATGATATACAACAATGTCTGCAACCTTGGCTATCATCATCTTTTTCAAGATCACCATTCTCTTGTTTTTCCTTTTCTGTTCACCAGATGCAAAGTGATTGTGGAAACCTTGTATGTTCGAAATAACTGCAGATATGGGTCCCCAAGTGACTGTGAAGGATAGAGCAACTCCAGTCTCACTGCCTCCAAATGCCACACTGCATTAGGCTGAAAGTCAAAATTATCTCATCCCTCCAACTTTTCTCCCCCAGCACTCCCTCTTCTGTTTACAATCTATGCTCTCTCTCTCCCTTCCCACTACGGATCACTATTCTTACTAGTTGTTACTTCTTTACTTTGTTAAGCCATAGTATTGAGCAGGGGTTCATAACAGCAAGGAGAACATCTGGACAAATGCAGTCATTCATCACTTTCTACTAACCCGTTAGATGAAGCACTAGAAAGCCAGAGACTGTGGATGAAGTCCAGCCCTCGTCTGCTTTGTGCAGCCTATCATATACAAATATGTTCAAAACGTTTATATAAGAGCAAGAAGAAGTGGAAAAGGAGGAGAAGAAAGAGAAGGATGGAAGCACCAATGGACACGAAAACATCAAATATTTGCTCTCTGGTGTCTTCCAGATAAAGACTGTCAGCTCTACCTCTTGGATATCAAGGTATCCTATCTATGCTGACAGAAGCTTCAGTGTTCCGGGACTGCCCACCATGTCTTCACTAGGGTTTATCTATGCAGAGCATGCTACTTCACACTTTACTCCTGAATTTTTTAGACCCAGGGTTTAGAATAGCACTCTCTGTGGAGACATGTTTGATATGGTGGCAGGTGGCAGAGCTCAGTCCCAAGCCTAACTTTTTTTTTTTTTTTTTACCTCAGTCACCAAGGCAACTGTCTTTGTACTCTGAGTCTCAAATCTTTCCTTTAAGTAGAACTATAAACCTGGTTCTTAATTTTTCATGGTTTGAAAACATGACTCAAATTCCTGGAGCAGAAAATAATGCCCATGATCCCTCTCACTGTTTCTCTGTGCTAGTTTATGCCCTTGGATTTCCCTATCTTCTTCTATCAGAGTAAACCTTTTTTTTTTTCCATAAAATTTTTCATGAACATCAGCGCTTTCATGGAAATAGATGCCCCCTGTGTATATGGGGGAGGGGCTGTTCTACTTACATGCATGGGCAGTATGTGGCAAGTTGTCTATACTGGCAAGCTCTTGGCGAAAATGATTCTATCATGCTTGCACTTCACATTTGAATATATGCAATCTCAAGTGACAGACAAAAAAAAGATATTTATATCTGTCAGTAGTCATTGCCCATGAAATGCTAAAGCTTTGGTTATTAGTTTGTTAAGTACATTTATAAGTATTCTGAAAAGTAGGACTGAGGAGTGGGAACCAAGACAGTGGCTTCCATTGTCAGAGAATATTAATGCATACCTCACTAGAGGAGGGAGTCCTCATCTTAAGAACTTGAATAAAAGAGTGAATTTCACAATGATAGTCTTTAAACCAAACTATCCCACAGAATACTGATGAGTCTGTCACTTGAACTACTGAAGAACTTTAAAGTCCCTTAAGTAGCTTAAGGGCCTAGGGGAGAATCTGATGTGATCTAGGTTGTAACGGAGGTCACCAAGCTACAAAGTACATGTTACATCTCCCCTAAGGATGGATTCTACTGACTGAGAAGCAATGTTCAAGAGAAAGGTCTAGGGTGGAAGAGTCTAGGATAAACACAATAGTCTGGGGACCTGGCTCTACAGATGGCACAGATCACCAGGCTATTAACTACACACACTCCCAGCCTTCTGGGTGGAAAACAAGTATACATTTCCTCTATTGAGGAGACAATCATGTGTGTTTAGCATTCCTGGTTTTACTAGTGCTTATCTGTGAGCACAAGGAATCTGTGACTTCTATAGCCTTGGAATTCACATTAATGTTGGGCTAAGTTCATTATGATAGATTTACTTTAAAAAAAGATGCTTATTACCCAACCATAGCCTTAGGTTTCCTAACACCTGTCAGCCATGCATTTACTTGCAAACATTTTCTGAAAACTGAAGCACATACCAGATGTGCAATCACCCTGAAACAGTCACAGAACTTTTAATGAGATTATATTGGGAAAATTTCCAAGGAATGTTAAATTTTGAAACCTGGGCTTTAGAGAACTTATAAATAAGCCAACTGTTGTAATTGTCTAAAAATATTTCAGTGCTATGTGCTTACAGCAGAATAAATCACCCACTTCTTCAAAATAAAAGGCCCAGTGATTGTGATGATCTCCTCTGTGCCCAGGAAAGAGATCACCACAGAGCTAAGGAGATTGTCCAAGGAGAGCTCATGACAGGTATGTGCTTGCCAAGCTCTCTCCATTGGCTTCCAGAGATTGACAGTGACAAGTTTCCCAAGAGCAGTTCTTGTCTTCCCACAGGCTTCTCACACGTTTCCATTCCCCAATGGACTGAGTAAACAAATCCATGCTAAGTTGGCATCAAACCCCAATATTTTTATATCCCTTCAATGAATTTAATACCTTTAGCTTTGGGGCATGATTTGCTCTCTCTGCAAAGAGAATATCAAAGCCTTTTGAAAAACCCTACAGCTATTCTTAACTCAAAGTAATTTTAAACAAAACTCTTGAAGACAAAAGAATTGGCAGGTGCTTTGGCTTCTAAGCCATTATTTTAACCTGGAAGCCACATCACATGGCTTTCTGTTTCCAGGGCAGGATTTACATTTGATCTGATATCTTCTCATTATATTTATCTATTGAACTATCACACCATACTCCATGAATTACACACACACACACACACACACACACACACACATATATATATATATATTTGTGAAATTATACATAAATGAAATTCCATAAAAAAAAACCTGACATCAAAAACTCCACTTTATACAGGGAAGTTTATTCCACATGATCAAAACCTGAAGCCAATCATGTGTGTTTTCCAAGGAGAACAGCTTTGTAGTCTTAGGGTGGTTTTTTTGTTGCTCATTTACAGAAGTGTCTTTGTCTATGTGCCACAAAAGAAGTGAGAGAGAAATCTTCTGGCATTTTATTCCCTTCATTACCCAAACCATCCTTTTTCTTTTCCTCAACATCAGACCCTCAGATGGAGATGTACAGAGAATCTGCCATCCTGACCTTTCAAGACCCTTATTCTGAAGTTTATATCTCATTTTTCTCATTTGATCTTAAAAAAATTGCCTAAAGAAAGATAAATTTCTTTTCCTCTATAATATACATTTTAAGAATTATATTATGAAAACCCATTTACCACTATTTTGTGTTATAGTCTATTTTCTTTTATTGCTTCATAACTTACCTGAGTGGTTTTTTATAGAAATGAGTTCAGATTGTTTGCTTTAATGTCTAGTTTCTTATATTCTCTACATTACTAAGTCTTGCAAATATGCCTATAAAATTAACTCACCATATTATAATCACTTAAAAATAATAACCTTGATAAAGCATTGTTAATATAATTATACACTTTAATATTTGTTTCATAAAATAGCAATATCTCATTTGGGGCAGAGTGCCTGTGAATATGCAAGCTGTATTTTACTCATGCCCAGAAGAAAGCAACAATTACTTAAAATATTTTTTTATACTTTCAATTAAATTAAGTCACATAAATGCTGGAAAACATTAGAAAACATTTCATTAAACCTCAGATGTCTTAGATTTTGAATAAAATGGTTTGAATCAAGCTCAACACAGACTGTTTAGTGATTTCAGCAGAGGCATGATGACTTAGCAATCAGCAGCAAAGGCCATTCACCTTCATGGTGGGAGGGGCTATGTCTCAGCCTCTGAATGTTCCTAGTGGCTCTGCAAAGATGATGGTGAAGGTCTGCCAACCTGTCATCTGATCACTCAAATGTGTGTGTCAAGGCAAGGAAAGCTAGAGAAATTCCAAGTGTCCCAGGGGCTTCAGCTCAGTCCAGTCCCTGCTGTTGATGTAGCTTACTTAAACTGCTGTCTGCCATCTGGACCTGATGTCCATCTGCCTGCTCATGTAGTCCTGATCTTTTGCCTCTGCTACTGGACTCAACTCTGCAGCCCCACTCCACTCCATGGCCCAGCAGCAGCTGTTGCTGTAGCAACAGCAGCAGTAGTGTCTCTCTAGAAATTAGCTGGTTTGTTATCTCCTCCCAGACTCCTCTCCATTTCTTCCAGTTTTTGTCTCTTGGGGCCATATTGCCCATTTCTCTGATTCATGTTTTTCTTGTTACCCTCTCATTCATCTAAACTTGGGACAAAGTTGTTTCACAACATTATGAAAATTTATGTTTTTCTATCTCTTTTACACTCTTCTAATCTTTTACCTTTTAATTTACTCAACTTGCCAGGGCCTCCAATGACTTATATACTGCCTAATGCAACAGTCAATTCTTTGTTATCATATGATATTCATTTGTAATCATTTCCCCGTTCTTACCTTTATCCCTAAGATCTCTCTCTCTCTCTGTGTATCTCTTTCTCTGTGTATTTGTCTCTGTTTATATTTATGTCTGTCTGTCTGTCTGTCTGTGTTTGTCTTCATTAGCTACTCCTTCATAATATCTTTTGTTGGTTCCTGTTCATCTCTATGACAACATCTTAAAGTCCTTGAGCAAAAGAAAAAGAAAATGGTGTCTAAGGATCCCTGGTAGTTTGCTTATGTTATAAAGAATGGAAACAGCATATTCATGGCTGCGTGTGGTGGCATGGGATTTGGTTTTAATCCCATATATCTGATCTGCCACCAGGACTGTGACCACAATATAGCAGTAGAGAGTTCCATAAAGAGTTGGCATTAAAAATGTCCTCACAAGCATTCTGGCCCAATCATCAGTCACAGATTGGCCATCCCAAGGACACATAATTCAGTAAGGAAAGAGACCTTAACTTTTTATTCTATTTTAATACACTTTTATAATAAAGGCTATCCTATTTTTAATTTTTATAACAAAACTGTCTAAATTTATAAGTACAGATATTGTTCAGCCTTTGCTTAAGATTATATGAGGGCCTTATCTCACCAGTTCATCAGATTTATGCATTAAGAATACAATGCAATAGACCTTAGGTTACAGCGTAATTTCAATCTAGTAGCCAAATTAATTTTTAAGCAGTATATTAATTTATTTGTTGAGAATTTCATACAATGTAAGTTGAACAAATTCACTTCCCTTCTCCACACCCTCCCATAGCCACACTCTCCACTCTCCCATCCCTTCCCACTCAACATGGAGTTCCCTATTTTTCCTCTCCCATTGAGGTCAGTTTATGTTTTCCAGTTGGTCTTTGGGTTGGAGTTTGCCTTGGCATGTGGTCAGCCTACCAGGGATCACATCATCCAAAAAAAAAATGTAGAAGAAAATGACTTTCTCTCTCCAGCAGCTATCAAATGCCTATATCCCCTCAGTCAGTGGCAGGATTTCATGCCTACTTTCCCACTTTCTATGGTAGGATTTTTGTCTGGTTGGAGCTTGTGCAGGAACCTGTGCATACTGTCACAGTCTCCATGAGTTCATACATTCATCTGCCACACTGTGTTTGGAAAACACTGTTTGTTGGTGTTATCCAACCACCTTTGGCTTTTACAGTCTTTCCATCTACCATTTTCTCAGAGATCTCCAAGCCTTGGGAAGATGGCTGTATGTAGTATGTATATACTATTTAGAACTGATCATACCACAGTCTGAAATTCTCTGTTCATTGACCAGTTGGGGTTCTCTAAGCTAATTCCCATGTACTGCAAGATGCTGCTTCTCTGATGAAGATTGAGAATAAATGAAAAAAAATTTTAAAGGAACAGGTGGGAGTAACTTAGAAAATATGTTTTATGTGGCTAGTGGTTTATAAATTGACCAATAGGGCTTGAAGAAAATGGAATTGTATTTTGACTTAATGTCTATTTTAGGAAATTCACATAGTTTGACCGTATTTGTCATTTAGAGAAGGGCTATATAATACACTTGTCCTGTGGTGAAACAAATAAAATTTTACACCATAGAAATATATGTCAACAATTATGATTGTATTATTATTCAGAAAGCTATCTGGTTTTGTAGCATGGTGTGTCATCCTTTCCCAGCATTCCTTTCTCCACTGACTCTCCTGGTCAGGACATTTCCCGAACCGATCTCTCTTAACTGTTTTTGAATTCATTATGAACCTGGTTATATCCTTCATGAATGTGTTAAATGTATATTTGCATTTATTTGTCATATCACATGCATGAAAATAATGCCTTTGGCTTTTTGAAATTTATATTTTTACACGTATACATTTTTATAGGTAAGATATCACATTTATCTGGGAAGTCGACCTCTTCACTTGAATATTACATTAATTTAGGATTTTATTTTCAAAAGATTCCACAATGCAGGTGAACTCTTACTTGTGACTTCAACTATTATAACTTTTTCAGGTTTTTAAAGTAATTTTCAGGAATGGCAGCTCACACATAATATTTGGGAAGCTAATGAAGGAAGATTGCTGTGAGTTTGAGTCCTGAACTAGATAGTGAATTTTAGGCCAGCCAGGCTTAGAGTGAGACCTTGTGGGGGGCAAGGAATGATGACTTCTTTGTGACTCCTTTGTCTTGTTATCTGTTGAAGTGTTTATCTAATTATTCTTTATCAATCAAAACTCGGGAGTCAGATACCGTGGTAAACACCTGAATGATCACAGAACTGACAGAAAAGTGACAAGTGACCTACTGTCTCTTTCCTTCCTCCATCCAAAAAGGGCCTCTCTATGCCCTGCCCTACTACTTCATGTATCTATCTGTCCTCAGTCCTCCAAAAACTCTTTGGTTAATTTTGGTCAGCTAGTAGCTAGCTCCACCCTCTGATTCAAAACAAACTTTATTGTCAGTCTTGGGAGTATCAGAAGGCAATCAAAATATCACACAACAATCTGCACTTGAGACCTTCTCTGGATATCCCCAGGAAGCCCCTCTATTTCTTCTCACCATTCTCTGTACTAGTCTGTCACAATACTATCTTTCCTTATCTGAGTCCATTTGCTTCTATTCACTGTCACTGTCTTCATTAATATTTCACAGGAATGTGTTGTTATTATTGTTATTGTCCACACCATCTAGTCATTGTGTACATAACCCCTTCTGCTATTATTTTGAGTGAACAACTTAATGCAACGAGACCGTTTTAATGAGTAATTAATTATCCAATTCAAAGCTATCTGAGGCATAAAGGAAAGAAAAATTGTTGAATGACCACTCTCTCCAATACTTAGTTCCTTATTTTTCATTTACATATTTATTTCCTATAGTATTTAATGCAGAAACATCTAGAGATCAGCACTCGCTATTTTAGACTAGAAAATCTGGACTCAGCGGAGCAGTGGGAACTCATTGTCGACTTTCTGATCATTAATTGATTCCTTTAAACTATATATCCAGACTTTCTGGATGTCCAGTGACTGGGTCTTAGTACAGGCAAAAAGCAGCATGGCTCCCAGAGAGCCAGACAAAAGAGCCCCATGAGCATCTCTTTGTGTTTTCTAGTATCATAGACAAGAGTATTATTTCTTCCTTAGGCCCAGTTTTCTGTTCCTCCAGCTCACATAGTTCTTAGTCCACCCCAGGCTCTAACAGACGTCCTTCTCAGTGCTGCTTAAGGAAAGATGGATTTTTTTTTCCAGCATTTTTCTGCTACTGCTGATCTTGTTGAAGTTAACATGTCCTGTTCAGCTTTTCACCCCCCTTTTTCACTGTGTGACTACTCTGTGTATGACATTTTCCTTTTACATCCTCAGAGTAGTTGGTGGTTTCTAGTTTGTCCTAAACAGGCACGGGGAATTTGCTCGTGCAAGCTCCAGCAGCCCACCCTTCCCTCTATCATAAAACAAGTACAAGTGCTTCAAGTGTGGTATTGGTTCTTCTTTGAGAATCCAAATCAGCAGTAGATACTAGCCCACATCTCTCTCTAAGTCTGAGGAGGGAGAGTGATGAGTTATGATGATAATTCACATTTTAAAAATTACCCATGCAGTGCTCAAATGATTTTACATTGTGTGTATCATTTTCACTGAATTTTGTTAGCAGTCTTTCACAGTAGTGATAAAACAGCATTTTTTAATTGCCTGGTTTCTTTCCCCCCTTCCCCCTTCCTCCCTCCCTTCTTTCATCCCCCCTCCCTTCCTCCCATCCTTTCTTCCCTCCTTACTTTTTCTTTCTTGTCTCCTGATCCTCTATAATCCAACTTTTGCAAACTCCGTTATACCTGTTTAAATGATAATTCAGAGAAAGAGGAGGGAATTACAAAAATAAATGACATCTACATTTGGTGGTCACCCTTCTTGCTTGGGAATATCACATGTGCTTGCAGCAATTACAGAGATGACTGGAATTCAAGAATAGCAAATAAAATTTCCCATGAAAGATACTGGAAAATGCTAGTTTGCAAACAGTATTTGTTTTTTATTTCTATGGTAAACACAAAAGAAATTCCTTTAAGAAAGAAGCAATTTTACTCATAAATCAGTGTCTTCTTGCTCAGCCATCATCAGAAAAGCTTTCTCCTGAAGTAGATGGGAACAAGTACAGAGACCTACAGCTAGACAATGTGCGGGGAGGGAGAGAACTTGGAACACTCATCCTACGTGAAGGAGCCCAGTGGAAGAGGAGGCAGAAAGAATGTAAGAGCCAGTGGGGATAGAAGACACCAAGGAAACAAGGCCTTTTAGACACAACAGGACTGACACACATATGAACTCAAAGAGACAGTGGCAGCATTCACGGGCTAGCACAGGTCTATACCAGGTGTGTGTGGGGGGGTCCAGTGCTGAGAGGGGAAGTAGACTAAAGCCCTTATCCCTGACCCAGAAGTTATCTCCCGTTGACAACCACTCGCAAAGGAAATTAGTTTTTCCCAGTAGAGTCTCACTGGGTGTATATACAACATTTAAGGGCAGGCCCCAGGCCCAGCAGTAAGTAGATGAACAGACAACACAAAATTAACTCAGTGGTAGTTTTAGAGGGTTTTGTTTGTTTGTTTGTTTGTTGTCTCAAAATGCTTTGTCAGGGTATTTTCTTCTATTTTAATTTTATAGATCTTTTGCTCACATATTACGGTTTCTAATTTTGTTTTTATGGAATTTCTGTGTGTGTAAGTATGTGTGTCTCAGGGTTTGTATGTGTTTCTTGTGCTTTTTCTTTGGCCTTTTTTTTTTTTCTTTTTGCTTGTTTTGTCCTGTGCTGGCTTGTTTTAATTTATGTTACTTTTATTATTATTTTTACATGCCTGTTTATTTGCTAATGAGAGAGAAAGAAAGGGTGTGGAGTTAGGTGTGTGGGGAAGTGGGGAGGATCTGGGAGGAGTTGGGGGAGGGGATTTATATTCAGAATGTATTGTATGAAAAATCTCTTTTCTTTATTTTTAATGATTCACTTACTTTTATTTTATTTACATTGGTGTTTTACCTGCATGTATATCTGTGTGAAGATGTCAGGTCCCCTGGAACTGGAGTTACAGATGAACTGCTATGTGGTTGCTGGGAATTGAACCCAGGTCCTCTAGAAGAGCAGTGTTCTCAACTGCTGAGCCATCACTCTAGCCCCCCAAAATATATTTTCAATAAAAATAAAAATAATAAAGAATGAAGCAATGTCATCGAGAGCAGTGGTTCTCACCCTTCCTAATACTGCGACTCTTTAATACAATTCCTCATGTTGTGATGACCCTCAACCATAAAATTATTTTCATTGAAACTTCATAACTGTAATTTTTCTACTGTCATAAATTGTAATATAAATATCTGATATGCAGATGGTATTAGGTGATGCCCATGTGTCACTTGACCCCCCAAGGGGTCACAACTCACAGGTTGAGAACCACTGATGTAGAGTCTTTGTTGTTAACTATTAAGAGCCTGACTCAAATGAAAGGCAAGACAGATTCACCTGTAAGGAAGAGTCTCTGGGGCTTCAGCTTCTGCCCGAGTTATTGGAGAATGAGTGACATGAATTCTGGCAAATGACACAATGCCTTTTATTCACAGGTGCCCAGCACCATGTTTTAAGTATGGCATAATTCATTTCAATAAAGTTAGAACAGAATTGAGCAGGAATTTAGCAAGGTGTGCCTGTTACTCTACTCTGTGGGGTTACCTCTTTAGACATAGCAGTCATCTTTTACGGCCTATCGTTTATAGCAATGTGGAGCTCTGGATACCACCAGCCTGTTAGTAAGAGTAGCTCTCAAGTGTACTTTGTAAATGAAAGCACAGCAAGAGACAGATGTGAATAGTTAATAGTCTAGTCAAGTTCACCTTGTCAGAATGCACATTTTCAAAGAAAGCAACGGGAGTTCTAGCAAATGGATAGAGCAGAAACGTGCAATTCAGTGACTGATTTACTCTCCAGGAGTCTCTTCACTGAAAATGGCAGAAAAGCAACTAAAAACTTCTTAAACACACACGCGCGCGCGCACACACACACACACACACACACACACACGCACGCACGCACAAATAAACATGTATTGGTTTGTGTCAGAAAACAAACAAACAAACAATACAGAATTTAAAGCAATATTTCAGTCACAGTTAGAGGAAGGGCATCCCACATTACTATTCTGTCTCTTTTGAACAGGGTGCTGCTACATTCTAGAAAAAAAAAGGCTCATCACATCTCACTTCTTATGCCATAAGCACATCAACCTCAACAAAAGATTTTTTTTTCCCTGATCTCCCAGAAATGTTCTGGGCAAGATTCTTATTGACTTAATTAAGTGTATATTCCTAAACTAGTCAAGATGTCCAGAAACATGGGAGAACTTTGGCTAGACATGATTTATATCCCAACTCCTTGTGTTTCAGATTCCCATGGACGAACTAGAGTGAGATTCCTAAAAGGAAAGTGGAATCATTTTACAGAATAAGAAAGCAAAGGTGGATAACTGAAAAGAATTGTACATGCTACTGTACAGAAGTCTTAGTGCCCAGACCAGACATATGCAGAGGGAGGGTTTCCTGGAGTTAGATGGATCATGATGGCTCTGACCTCATGTCTAGATTAATGAAGTTTAATAAGTTTGGGAGGAGGAGCTTTGGAAAGAAGGACAAAAACAAACCAACAAACAAAAGGCAAGCTCTCTCTCTCTCTCTCTCTCTCTCTCTCTCTCTCTCTCTCTCTCTCTTTCTCTCTCTCTGCTTCCTGGCTTCTGTGAGGTGAGCAGTCTACTTGGCAAGATACCCCCATGTCTTGATATTCTCTTTAATCAGTTATCCTCAAAAGTGGCTGGGCCAACTATGACACAAAACATCTGAAGTGATGAGCAAAAATCAGCATTTTATCCATCTAATTTGTCTTTTCAAAGCGTTTTGTCATAACTACATAAAACTAACTAACTCTTTAGGTAATGATATTCAGAAATAAAGCTAGTTGTTTAACACAGGGGAAGATTTCAAGGGTGTGAAAACAAACTCATTATGTACATAAGGATTGCCCAGACAACGTGTGAGTAGGAGTGGAGAGTGGGAAGAAATCCATTGTAACTGATTTTATTTTTTATTTTTCATATATATGTGTGTATTTCTTAAATATATACATATTTCTGTATATACCAGCTAGAAAGCAACAACAAACTGAAAGGTAAAAGATGGATTTTCTGCTGCCCTCTTTGTACAAGTAGCAGATAAAATTTATTTCTTCAAAAAGAAATGTTAATTTAAGGCTAGTTAGACTTACAGGGTCCAAGAGTTATCAGCTATGGATCTTCAGCAAAGTGATGGACAATGTAAAATATTGATTTAAAAGAAAGTAAACACAAACCTCATTATTCTATTTACTTGTAGTCTGATTTTTTTAAACTATAACCGTAGAATGTTTTTTGTTTTAAAATTTACTGTAGTCTGTCTGCACTATATTTGATAATTTCTCAACTTTTTCAAATTTTTAAACTTTCCTGCTTGACTATTCCTCTTTTAAACCATTGCCTCTTACCATTAACTAAGGGATGTTTCTCTTCCAGTATATATATATAAACAAAACAGCTTCAGTAAGGAAGATGAAGATAGATTTTGGGGCTCTAGAATGAGTGTATTTGTTTTCCTGTGAATCACTGTTTCTATTTAAGAGGAAATAATAAAAGTACATGTACTGAGTAGAGATTAATCATCCATGGCTGGAACCCTGGAAGCTAAGTTGAATTTCTTTGAATAACAAGGAGCTGTTGAAAATAAACACTAATGAGAAAGCATTGGCAACCGTCCTGGATAGTTTTATGTCAACTTGACACAAGCTAGAGTCATCCTAATGGGAAGAAACTCAATTGAGAAAAGGCCTCAGTAAGATCTAGCTTTAAGCATTTTCTCAATTAGTGATTGATGGGGGAGGGACCACCCCATTGTGGGTGGTGCTATTCCTGGGCTAGAGTTCCTAGGTTCTATAAGAAAGCAGACTGAGCAAGCCATATGAGCAAGTCAGTAAGTAGCTCTCCTCCATGGCCTCTGCATCAACTCCTGCCTCCAGGTTCCTGCCCTGTTTGAGTTCCTCCCCTGACTTCCTTTGATGGTGAACAGGAATGAGGAAGTGTAAGTCAAATAAACACTTTCTTTCCCAACTTGCTGTTGGTCATGGTGTTTTATCAGAGCAATTGAAAGCCTAAGACAATAGCTGTGAAATTTTGGCTTTAGTAAACCACTAAGGACCTAACATCTTCATGTTCTGCAGCCTGTTAGATCACCCTTGTCTTTAAAATCCGAATGACAGGGGCTGTAGAGATGGCCAAGCAATTAAGAGCACTTGCTTCTCTGACAGAGGACCAAGTTTGATTATTGGGATCCAAATGGTGGTCCACAACCATCGGTAACTCCAGTTCTGGAGGACTCAGCATCCTCTTCTAGCTTCCATGGGACCCAGAGCTTTGATATACATTCAGGTAAAACATTCATAATTATAATAGAAAAATAAAGAAATTTTAAAATCCGAATGACAAAACTTTGTGGTTTTCTGTCCTGCTTCAAGTACAGAAAATACTGTCTCACACCTGTTTCTCTTGGCACGTGTTTCCTGGTTAGCGTCTGTGACTGTCTTCTTCCACACACTTCCTGCATGTCACATAGCACTGTTCATTTAAGCTTCTTCGATGGACTTCTGAACACTACTTATTGGGTAACTATTAATCCTCCAGGATACTAGAGCTTCCCAAATGTAGGAACATACCCATTCAATAATTACTTATAACTTTCTGTTTAATAAAACTTTTCTCAAAGCCCTGAAAAAAAATTGCAGCAGACTCAGAAAGAGGCACATAGTTATTTTAGTACTCTCCTTTTGACTGGAAGTGGACATGGAGTTTCTGAAATTAAGCTGCAGACATGCTACTCCTACAGGGATAATTTCCCTTCCATGATCACATTGTGTTCCCCAAGAACCTTCCTCCTGATAGTCCAGTTGTCTGTGCTCAGGATTAAAACACACAGAGCATGTAGTATTTCAACTTTTGGAGAAATATCCTTTCTAGAATAGAATTGACTTTATACTTTCATATTGGAAGGCCTCCTTTAAAAAACTTCCCCAATCCAAACAACAATATATAAAATTTTCATTAAAGGCGACATTCTGCCTTCATGTCAATAGCAATACACAGATTTTTTTTTGTCTTGAGACACAAATAGCAGAAAGCAAAAATATGCTTAAAAAATCATGAAAAAGGTTAAAAGAACTGGAAATACAGGACTTAAACATCCCTGTAGAAATAAAAGAATGGTAGATAGACTCTCATTTTCACAGCTATACCTCTGCTAATCTCTAAGAATTTTTTTTCATCTTTCCATTATGCATATTTATTCTCTGTAGATTTAGGGTATAAATGACTTCCTCATTATAGTCCATTCCAGAAACAATTGTCAAAATTGTTATTATTTGGAAGCTTCTGGACAGTGTGAATTAATAAAATGTATGTTTGGGGACAGTCCAAATGGTTTGAAATAGTTACATATTGTTATAAACAAGAAAACATATGCAATTCTTCCCTCTGAGGATTTGCAGATGCCCGTATTAAAACAACAGCACAAACAAGATGCAGTGTGGGAAGGTGGTGCTGAGAGGGGACTGTGTCTTTCAACTCGTCAAGCAGCCGGTAGAAAGAACCAGTATTTAGAACATGTCTTGTGAGATGAAAAACTCCTTTTTTTAATTATTAAGAAATTTTCTATTCATTTTACATACCAACCACAGATCCTTCTTCCCACCCCCCAGCCTCCCACTCCCCAACCCACCCCAGCTTCCCACCTCCTCCAAGGCAAGGCCTCCCATGAGGCGTCAGCAGAGCCTGGTATATTTAGTTGTAAAAACTATATGTGGTCAAAATGGTGACTTTTATTAGTTTATACAATCATTTGCTCATTTTTAATACCTATTTAGTGAGCACTTACAAAGTGTTCAGAGTTGTGGAAGATATAGACAGTAAACTGTGGCCTCTGAAAGAGAATGTTTTGTAAATTGTAAACATCATGCTTATATGCTCATGCATGCATACAGGCCTGCAGAGTAGTAATACGTATGCTGATGTATGTATTAGAGGAGAAAGGAGAAAATAACTAGGAAGGTAAGAGGTCAGCCATTCCTAGGAGACAATGGGAGTGGGAGTGGTATCGAATGATATGGATTAGAAAACAGAGGACTTGTAAGTGACAAGTGAGATATAGACAGGGGACAGCAGAACTGAACTTGGAGATCTTGAGTGCTATGAGGAGGTGCTACCACATTATTTCACAGTAATGAGGGTCTACAGGATGCTTTTGAACCAAGGACTCGATGATATGACAATATGATCACAATGGTGCTTGAAGAAGTTGACCCGGCGATATCAAAAAAGCTAAGGATCGGTTAGAGGAGAAAGTAAAACATCTGAGAAAAAAAAGTTGACATTCTGACAGCTGGCTTTTGAAATCCTCACATAATTATTGTGGCTGCATTTTACATGAGGCAAAGTCGTTCGACCTTTAAGATTCCATATTCAGTGTTTATCCAGATTTTGCATGTTATTAAGTTAAAATTATCCCAGATGTTTCACTGTTTACCAGTTTCTTTTTGGCCTTTTATTGCATTTGCAAACACATTGTATTAATGTAATAAATGTTTAGATGTGGGGGGAAAAAGCCCCGTTTTGTTTCATTTATATCTATATTAGTTCTGTTTTGTTTTCAACAGGGTCTCTTTATTTAGCCCTGACTGTCCTGGAACTTGCTATGTAGAACAAGCTGGCCTCAAACTCAACTTGGCATCAGAGATCTGTCTATCTCTGCCTCCCAAGCACTGGGATTAAGGGCATATGCCACCATGCCTGGCCGCCTTGTATATTTGATGCATTTATGGAGTGGGGTGTCCATAGGAATGCCACAGCACAGAACCAGTTATATCTGGGATGCGGCAAAGGATATTGAAGAATTCACAAATTGATCTTGCTATTACCTCTCTACTTTCCAAATCTTTTTGTTGTTGTTGTTATTGTTTGTTTTGTTTTGTTTTTCAAGACAGGGTTTCTCTGTGTAGCTTTGCACCTTTCCTGGAACTCACTTGGTAGCCCAGGCTAGCCTTGAATTCACAGAGATCCGCCTGGCTCTGCCTCCCGAGTGCTGGGATTAAAGGCGTGCTCCACCACCGCCTGGCCAAATCTTTTCCTTGTTGAACATTTTAAACAATCTAGCCTTAGGAGAAGTGAGAAGAGTCTTAGTAAAGTGAATTTTAAAGCTGCCTGCAGAGACTTCTTGTTGGGTTGGGGGCACATTGGATCTGGAGTAGATTTTTCATTACAACGTATCTGGGATAATGTATTGTCCCCATTTGCTCTAACAGAATTTCCTTCCTCCCTGGCAACGGTTTTACTTATTCTGTCATTTATATAATTAAACCTTAATGAGCACCAAACACATAATCATGCCAAAGCCTAGAGAAACACAAGAGTTCCAGCCCAAGAGTATGATTAGCAGAACAACAGGTCAAGAGGTACCTGGAAAGCAGGTGCTAGACATAGAGATAATGTGGGAGAGAGGAGCTGGCCAGTGAAAGAAATCTTCCTACAGCTGGGGATTTGGAGATGAATTTGTTTGTGAAGAGGTCATCTCTTTTGGAGAAATAGGATGTGCACAGTCATCTAGATATGCCAGAGACTGTGAGGGTTTAAAGGCTGAGGCCAGCTCCTCATTCATTTTGCACATTGTTAAAAAAAAAAATGTCTGCAGTTCTCTGTGTTTCTAGGTATAGAGACTGGGGGTGAAGGTGGGCAGATAGATCTCCCTAGGAAAGGGAAATAGAAAAATAGTTATGGATGAGGGTATGCTGAAACAGGATGATCAAATGGGGAGAGGAAGAGAGAGAGGGATAAGGGAGGCAATACAGGGAGAGATAGCTAAAATTAAGGGCCATTTGAGGGGTAGAAAAAAACTAATACAGTAGAAACTTCCTAAATATATATATATATATATATATATATATATATATATATATACACATATGGTGGAACTTTATGTGCTAATGTTGTTACTGCAACCACCATTCTTCCCTGATAGCAGAAGCTAGATTCTTGAGCTTTTCAAGATGAACTGGATTCTCAGATGGTCTTGTGTGAAAATAGCCAGGGTTGGACGACCCAGACTCTATCATCTAGACAAATCTAATAAATATCTGCTGTGGGATGTCTTTCTGTACACTGTGAATATGTGTTACTATAATTGGTTAATAAAGAAGCTGCTCTGGCCTATGGCAAGTCAGGTTATAGCCAGGCAGGAAATCCAAGAGACAGGAAGAAGAAAGGCAGAGGTGGAGGAGATGCTAGCCACTACCAAAGGAAGAGCAAGATGTCAGCAGACTGGTAATGCCATGGCCACATGGAAACTTATAGAATAATAGAAATGGGTTAAGTTATAAGAGCTAGCTAGCAAGAAGCCCTATAATTGGTAATTAATATTAAGCCTCTGAATGATTATTTTATAAGCAGCTGAGGAACCATGGGGAGGATAGGACCTGAGGAACTCGGGACCATGGGCTGGGCAGGACTTGAGAAAACTTACAGCTACAAATACCCCTTGAATATATGTTTTATCAGTTCTGTTCTTCTAGGGAACTCTGACTAGTACAGTGTGGAAAGAAAAAAATAATTCTGTCTTTTCTGTATGTACCCAGGTGTATATGTGTGCCAATGTGCGTGCGCGCGCGCGCGCACACACACACACACACACACACACACACACACACACACACATACACACTTTGCTGTTAATGGAATTTA
>CABHPP010107861.1:0-16326 GCA_902168425.1 Peromyscus attwateri
ATTTGAATTTTGGGTCTTAAGAAATGAGTTGGACAGGAGTGATTTCAATATGAGACAATTTTGAATTTACTTATTCATTTACTTATTTACTTACTCTATCAATGGTGATGATTTAGGAACTGTTTATGGAATTGTTTGTTTTAAAAATAGAACTGTTTAAAAGGAGAAATTTATTTTTTCTATCTATGCTCAAGATGCAATTTTGTGTATGCTTATATGCTTTATTAACTGTGGAGATTCATAAATTGTTTTGTGTTAAAAATGGAACTGTTTTATGGAACTGTTTGTGTGAAAATGGAACTGCTTATGGAATTGGTTTTGTGTTAAAAAATGGAACTGTTTAAATAGAGAAGTTTGGGTTTTCTTCTAGTTAGGATTGTTATTTTATTTAAAAAAATATAAAGAAAAGGAAGAGTTATGTTCTCAGTCTATTTAACTTAAAAATATTTTCACATTATTTGAGTGAATTAATATTGTGTTAGTAAGAAATGTAAATGAATATACTAAGAGAATACTTTAAAGTATAAAGAGCTTTATTAAGAAATTGCTTTTGGTCATGTAGATCTCATCCATTTCTCTGTCATTGGGTGATCCCTGTGTCTTTCTTAGGGTCCTCTTTACTACATAGCCTCCCTGGAGTTGTGAGTAGCAGTCTAGTTGTCCTTTGTTTTACATCTAGTATCCACCTATGAGTGAGTACATGCCATGTTTGTATTTCTGAGTCTGGGTTACCTCACTCAGGATGATTTTTTCTAGATCCATCCATTTGCCTGCAAACCTCATGATGTCATTGTTTTTCTCTGCTGAGTAGTACTCCATTGTGTATATGTACCACATTTTATTTATCCATTCTTCAGTTGAAGGGCATCTAGGTTGTTTCCAGGTTCTGGCTATTACAAACAATGCTGATATGAACATAGCTGAGCAAGTGCCCTTGTGGAGCATTCCTTGGGTATATGCCCAAGAGTGGTATAGCTGGATCTTGGGGGAGATTGATCCCCAATTTTCTAAGAAAGCACCATATTGATTTCCAAAGTGGCTATACAAGCTTGCATTCCCACCAGCAGAGGAGGAGAGTTCCCCTTACTCCACATCCTCTCCAGTATAAGGTGTCTTCAGTGTTTTTGATCTTAGCCATTCTGAGAGGTATAAGGTGGTATCTCAGAGTCATTTTGATTTGCATTTCCCTGACGATTAGGGATGCTGAGTATTTCCTTAAATGTCTTTTAGCCATTTGAGCTTCCTCTGCTGAGAATTCTCCATTTAGCTCTATAGCCCATTTCTTAATTGGACTGTTAGGCATTTTGATGTTTAATTTCTTGAGTTCTTTATATATTCTGGATATCAGCCCTCTGTCAGATATGGGGTTGGTGAAGATCTTTTCCCATTATGTAGGCTGTCACTTTGTCTTGTTGACCATGTCCTTTGCTCTACAAAAGCTTCTCAGTTTCAAGAGGTCCCATTGATTAATTATTTCTCTCAGTGTCTGTGCTACTGGTGTTATATTTAGGAAGTGATCTCCAGTACAAATGCGTTAAAGACTACTCCCTACTTTCTCTTCTATCGGGTTCAGAGTAATTGGATTTATGTTAAGGTCTTTGATTCACTTGGATGAGATCTACATGAGCAAACTGGATGTGAGGGGGGGTAATGAAGGGCAATGGTCAGGGGAAAGAGAGCTAAGGGGAGTAGGAGATCCCAGCTGTATCAAGAACAGAGAGGGAGAACAAGGAAAAAGAGACCATGATAAATGAAGACCCCATGGGAATAGGAAGAAGCAAAGTACTAGAGAGGCCCCTAGAAATCTACAAAGATACCTCCACAATAGACTACTGGCAATGGTTGAGAGAAAGCAAAAACTGACCTACTCTGGTGATCGGATGGCCAAACACCCTAACTGTCATTATAGAACTCTCATGCAATGACTGATGGAAGTGGATGCAGAGATCCACAGCCAGGCCCCAGGTATAGCTCCAGGAGTCCAATCGGCAAGAAAGAGGAGGCATTATATGAGCGAGAATTGTTCAGACCATGATTGGAAAAAGCACAGGGACAAATAGCCAAACTAATGGAAACACATGAACTATGAACCAATAGCTGAGGAGCCCCCAACTGGATCAGGCCCTCTAGATAAGTGAGACAGTTGATTAGCATGAACTGTTTGGGAGGCAGTGGGACTGGGACTTCTCCTTAGTGCATGAGCTGGCTGTTTGGAGCCCGGGGCCTATGCAGGGACACTTTGCTCAGCCTGGATGAAGGGAAGAGGGAACTGGACCTGCCTCGACTGAATCTACCAGGCTGAGCTGAATCCCCAGGGGAGTACTTGCCCTGGAGGAGATGGGAATGGGGGTGGGCTGGGGCAAGGGCAGGGGTGGCAGGAGGAGAGAGGACAAGGGAATCCGTGGCTGATGTGTAAAATTAAATTAAATTATAAAATAAAAAATAAAAAAATGGAAATAAGAAAATTTAAAAAAGAAAAAGAAAAATATATATTTATAAAGCAGAAAAATAAAAGAAATTGCTTTTGGATGTTTTGCTAAAGTTTTTAAAATGTTAATTGTTACATTGAGAATATTAAAATTGAATGTAGATTTATAGGAATTAAAATTGTGTAAATAATGTTTATGTTAGTTTTTATGTTCTCCTAAATGGAGAAGTTTGGGTTTTCTTCTAACTAGGCTCAAAATTTAGTTTAAAAAATTATAAGGTAATGGGGGAGTTAATATTCCTCAGTCTATATACTTTAAAAAATATTTTCTTGTTACTTGAGTGGATTAATATTATGTTTATATAGTTCTATTAAAAATTGCTTTTGATGTAGGTTTGTAGGAATTGTAATTGTGTATGGCATTTTTTGTTTTGTTTTGTTTTTTCGAGACAGGGTTTCTCTGTGTAGCTTTGCGCCTTTCCTGGAGCTCACTTGGTAGCCCAGGCTGGTCTCGAACTCAGAGAGATCCGCCTGCCTCTGCCTCCCAAGTGCTGGGATTAAAGGCATGTGCCACCAATGCCCAGCATGTATGGCATTTTTTATGATAGAGTTATTATGTTAACCTATTGATAATTATACACCATGGGTTGTTGAAGTTCAGGGAGTATTTAAGTTTGATGTGCACGCATCAGAAGTTTATCCTGTGTTGTATTCATAAGAAATGCAAATGGTTATATTAAGAGATTGCTTTAGAGTATAAAGAGTTTCATTAATAAGTTGCTTTTGGATTTTTGCTGAAGTTTTTAAGTGTTAATGGTTCAATTACAAGTTTACTTTTGGGTGTAAGTTTAAGAGAATTGTAATTATGTATAGCAATATTTATGTTAGAATTATGTTAACCTGTTAATGTTAATGATGAAGCTAAGGAATGTAGTTGGATTTTTTCTGGTCCCACCGGCTCACACCTGCTCAGACCCAAATGAACACACAGACATTTATATTAAAACTGTTTGGCCTAATGCCTCAGGCTTCTTGCTAGCTAGATCTTACACTTAAATTAACCCATAATTCTTATTTATGTTTAGCCATGTGGCTTGGTACCTTTTCCCAGTTCTGCTTTCACATCTTGCTTCTCATGGCAGCAGTGGTGGCTGGCAGTGTCTCCTGACTCAGCCTTCCTCCTCCCAGCAGTCTCCTTTCTGTTTATCCCACCTATACTATACTTCCTGCCTGGCTACTGACCAATCAGTGTTTTATTTATCAATCAATCAGAGTAACACATTCACAGCATACAGAAAGACATCACCAGCAAAGGGAGTATTAAGTTTGATGCAGTTGCTTAACAGTATTAAGTTAAGTCAGGAGTTTATTGATTTGTTTGAAGCGATTACATCAAGAGGTTTTTTTTTTTTATTTAAAGGCCTTGGTGCAGCTAAGACTGCTGTAGTCATCTCAAGTCAATTCCAAAAAGGACATTCCATCTATATCATCTTCTACTCATTCACTGGGAGGTATGGCAGTTATGAAGATTGCTGTGAGCTCTTAATGGGAGTTTTTGTTTTTTCATATATATATATATATATATATATATATATATATATATATATCAAGAGAGAGAGAGAGAGACAGAGAGAGAGAGAGAGAGAGAGACAGAGAGAGAGAGAGAGAGAAAGGGAGACCTGTTGAAGAGCATTTAAGTTTCCTAGTGGCTTTATCCACTATGTCTGCTAAAAAGGATGATTGGACCACAGGCCTGAGTATCAGGTGATTGGAAGGGTCTACACGTGGCTGCACCTAGCAAGGGGGAGTTCCTTTGCTCCTCCCCTTGGCATTGCCATAAAAAGCCCTTTGGAATAAAGATCTGGGCCAGTGGATAAGGATCCAAGCCATCCCAAGCCTATCCTGTGTATCTGTATTTTCCTCTCATCATTTAGGTATCTCTTTCTAGCTAATATTTCTCACGTCTCCCTACTCAAGAGTACCCTGGATTGTAAAAGTGGCGGCATGTCCTTCACAGATGGCTATGAAAATTTACTGTCTTTCTGGGGCTCACCAAGGAGCCCTAGAAGGAGAAAGTTCTTCAAAGCTGTGATGTAGAAACTGTTGAGAACGGGTGGAGCCCCAATTCATTCAAGAGTCCCTTGGCTCAGAAATTCCCCCTATACTTCTGTGGTCTCTAATCACTGTAACCCTACAGGAACTTATCCGTGATCAGTCTTCTAACTCTGCCGAGCAGGGCTTATCAAGGATGTGCACCTTCCATTGCTTTGTTTATGATGTGCACTTGTTCTTATTGAGAGATCACTACTGACATCTGACTCAGCAGAAGGAAGGTGGGACTCCTGTCACCTTCGAATTCCTTTCTCTCTCTGGGTCACCAAGTTATACTTGTTTGTGCCCCATCCTTGTCAATCTAATAAAGTATCATCCTGTGCTATTAGAATTGGTGTTAAAGGTATTCCTGTGTGGTATCGGCTGTTTATACAAACGTTTGTTTGGTGGAGTCACCAAAAGTCTAGTCTCATTTCTCCTATGGAGTCTCCTTCCTCTCTGATTCCACCCTTCTTACATGAGACTAGCATCCAGCATCAGGAATTCCTTTGAAAATCATGCACAAATGACTTTGAAGATCTTGTTAAAATGTGCAAGAAACAATGCCTTCCTGAGAAGCACACACCAGGTCTTGTGTGTGTGAAAGACACAGGATCAAGTTTGCAGAGCTGAGCTCTGGAAGGTGGTCGGTCAGGGTTCCCATCAGGAAGAATGCTGACACTGAGCCAATACAGCCAGGATTACAGGTGTGCTCCGAGTCAGATAAGTGTTCAGATCATTCGAACTATTTGCAAAGAAAGCTGTGGATTCTTCATCCAGGGACAGTCCCCTAATGCCCACAGTCCCCACATCAGACTGCACTAGAGTCCAGGTGTTACATGGGAGGGAAAGCTAGCACCCAAGAGCAGGCTGCTATTGGAGTCCCAAAGAGAGAAAGATAAGTGACAGATGATGGCTAAACAACCATGTCCACTGTGAACCATAGGCACGAGACCCTAATCCTGAGAGAAAGACACAGGCCCTGGGGGGTGGGGTCAGTTCTCTCAATATGAGCTGGACTCAGAGTGCTCTCACCAATGAATGCCAGCCATGATGGAGCTACCCAGGTTCACACCTGGTACTGCAATATGCCAGAGTATTTCCTTGCTGAGTCCATCACACTGCCATGGGTTCTGTCTGTTTCCTGGAGTGATACTGTTATATGACACTCTGAAAGTAATCACTGTAGTCCCAAAACTGTCAAAAACTGTCCCTTGACAATTACACTTGCCAAATCCCTGCCCTAGCATCACCTCATCACCTTCTGCTGTCCTCTCTAGTCTCCCCATGGCCTGCTTCTGAATGCTACCCTGCTATCCCTGCTGATTGAAGAGTGTAAGAATAGGAACTTCCTTCTTTGTCTGACATCCTTTTAACCTGAAGAGGTGCAGGGAGTCCAGCCTTAAGGAATATTTTGAGGCATACTCCAACATCCTGGGCCAGAACACAGAAGTGTGTGGGGAAGCAGGACAATATCTGTTCCTATAAAAAAAACTCTGGGTTTGAAATTCACCTCTCTCTCTCTCTCTGTCTCTCTCTGTCTCTGTCTCTGTGTGTGTCTCTCTGTATCTCTCTCTCTATTCCTCTCTGATTGTCTGTCTGTCTCTCTCTCTCATGTATCCTTGTGTGTGTGTGTGTGTGTGTGTGTGTGTGTGCATGTGTGTATATATGTATGTATGAGCCTATGTATATTACATTCTAAGGGCCACATAACAGTGTCACTCCAGGACATAGGCAGAAACCTGGGGAGAGAACTCACCCAGAAATTTCCAGGCATAATAAAATAGTATAATAAATTATGTATTATTTTAATAATGTTTGAGAACTTTATGAATAAGCTCTGCATTTATATCACTTCCCTTTCTCTCCCTGTTACTTCCTCCCAAGTCCCGTTTCCCAATATCATATCTACTTTTTTATTGTTACATACATATATATGTATATATACGTCTATGTACATTGGCGTGTATCTTACAGAGTCAATTTAATTTTGATCAAATGTACATGTATTGTTTTTTATTTTATTCCAAGTTTTTTGATAAAGAGAATTGCATTTTATTTCCAGTTACCTTGAACATTTAATTCTTCTCCATGAGCTTTCTGAATGCTGGGATGCCAGGCATGAAAAACCACACCATGATTATCACTTTTATCTAACTATTTAGTTTTTTTGAAACACTGGAAATTATCAATAAAATAAGTTCATTTGCAAACAATAGAGAAATCTACAAAAGTATTAGCAGCATCAACACTACACTGGCCACTTAGCAGTTTAGGAAGCAGGACTGTCACTACCCTATGCAATAAGGTGACTGCTTGACAAGATTTTATGACTCATGCAACTCACCACCATCCACATCATGGCCTAGCCATCATCAGTTCAGCATTCAGATAATGGTGACCTTGGATATGGTCCCAGGTAGAAAATGGATCACCTGTGGGGTAAAAGAAGGCTGCTGTGCTGGGGCAGGGTTTGCCCTGATTCTGCTGGTTCTTTGTCCATCCTCACTCTGAGCAGCAGAGTATGTGTTGCATGGGTACCTCTATGGTGGAAGCTGAGTTTTCAATGGATGCCAGGCCAGAAGGCTCAGGACACTGAAGGGTAATTGTCAGGGTCCTATCCAAACAATATCACCTACAATAATCTTAAAGTCAATTCCAAACCTGAGTCATGTTCTGGCATGACTTGGCAGATCTTGGCAAATCTTCTGTATATGTGAGAAAGTAAGAGATAACGGTGATTGTCCAGGTAATGCTGTAGACACACCAGTTTGTGTCCACAGCTGGGTGGTGCTACCTGTTCTCTGTCATCTACCCAAGAATGCAAGGCCCTGGCATTAATGAACTATTTTGAAGTGGGTTCCACAGAAGCCAAAGGGGACCCAACACAAAGGACAGTAGGGGAGGGGGTTGCTTATTTCATCCTCATTTCCAATATCCAATGGTCCCTCAGAAGGAAAGAGGTTCCTGTAATTCCCCACTCCTCTCTCATAGCATCTTGTTAAATATCAGATGTCTGTATTTCATGGCCTGAATGTGCTGGTGTTCAGCAGGACTGTACGCCCACAATGGGCCTTCAATAGGCAGCCCATAACATGATCATAAAATAAATGTGAAAATCCAATTTTCCATGAAGAACTATGAACAAATCAATTAGATTTGATTGTTCTGTTCAGAGTCTTCATTCAAAATCACTTATCCAGTTCTGTGAAATGTAGATCTTTTAACAAGCTATGACACAAAAGAATAAATGAATGCATGACTCAAAACTGGTCATCATTATTAAATTGGTATTTAAATGTTCATTTTGTGCACTCATCTACAAATTCCTGTAAAAGTAGGAAGTGTCAGTACTAACTGGGTTACAAACACTCTGTAGCCTTGTGGGAAGTTTGGGAATGTCAAGTCAGGTGTGGCCAGGAGGGGCTTCTTAAATGACTTCAGGGTTTCTCATCTAAATCTTGGTGCTTTTGGGTATTCCTGGGAGATCTGATTAACTGTTCCCTGCTGTGGGATGTTCTGTATGGCAAATGTGTTGCTAATAAAACACTGATTGGCCAATGGCTAGGCAGGAAGTATAGGCGGGACTAACAGAGAGAATTAAAAGAACAGGAAGGCGGAGGGAGACT
Organism: Peromyscus attwateri; assembly: GCA_902168425.1. NCBI lineage: Eukaryota > Metazoa > Chordata > Mammalia > Rodentia > Cricetidae > Peromyscus > Peromyscus attwateri. The sequence goes on from CABHPP010107861.1 coordinate 8,149, forward strand.
GCTAGCCACTGCCAGGACAAGCAGCATGTAAAGATGCCGGTAAGCCACAAGCCATGTGGCAAGGTATAGATTTATAGAAATGGATTAATTTAAGATATAAGGACAGTTAGCAAGAAGCCTGCAACGGCCATACAGTTTGTAAGCAATATAAGTCTCTGTGTTTACTTGGTTGGGTCTGAGCGGCTGTGGGACTGGCAGGTGAAAGAGATTTATCCTGACCGTGGGCCAGGCAGGAAAACTCTAGCCACAGTTCCCAAGAATGTTAGAGGGCCCCCTGGGGTGTAAGGTCCATGGTTTGGAACCAGAGTCCCCTTAGCTATTCCTGGCAGCCTCTTTCAGTCTTCTAGTCCATCTCTAATCCTCTGTGACTTCACTGGCCCACAGAACCTTTGTCTGTAACTAGAGTTTTTCTGGTCCTGCCTGGCCCACAGTCAGGACAAACCTCTCTCACCTGCCAGTCCTGCAGCCACTCAGACCCAACCAAGTAAACACACAGAGACTTATATTACTTGTAAACTGTATGGCCGTGGCAGGCTTCTTGCTAACTGTTCTTATATCTTAACCCATTTCTGTTAATCTATACCTTGCCACATGGCTCCTGGCTTACCAGTATCTTACATGTTGGTACTCATGGCGATGGCTGGCAGCATCTCTCTGCCTCAGCCTTCCACTTCCCAGAATTCTCCTCTCTGCTTGTCCTGCCTATACTTCCTGCCTGGCTACTGGCCAATCAGCATTTTATGTATACAGAGCGATAGCCACAGCATTTGTCTATCAAGAATCACAGCTGACATACTAGGCTGGAACTCAGGGAGGACATCTTTACCCTCTTTCCCATCCTCCATTCTATTCTCTCCAGAATTACCTGAGTCCTACTGTAGCCTGCCTGTTAAGACCCTTACTTCAGGCCACCAGGATCACAATGAGACTCGGCTTTCTGATGTGGATCCACAGTCCCCCAAGTTCTAGCCAGTTGTCAGTTTCAGCCTATTCTTCTAGACCATCTCAGTTCTTGTGATTTTCTGCTGACCTGAAGAACAGCTCACCAGCTGGTGATGCCACAGATGCCACACTTGGCTAGGACCCAGAGTGGGCAACAGCAACCAATGACATAAGAGCCAACAGTAATTAGCACAAAGAGAAGAGTCAAAAGCTCTGTGATAGCTGAGAGAGTTCCTTATCCTGAAGGAACTCGGAAATGAGAATAGGGACCAGTTATTATTTTATCTCAGGTTCCCTATGATAGAAAATTTTCTTTGATCTAACATTCCAGGAATAAGGAAGATGTTTTTGCTTCTGTAATTACTTCCTGCTGATGTTGGGATGTCGTTTTCAGGGCCCTAGAAAGCCAGAACGTTAGTCAAAAGCAAGGAGGGGATTTAGAAGCATCTGGTTCATTAACCCACTGAAGAAATAGCATTCATCTTGGCTTGATCAGTTCATGTCAGCTTTCAGCAAGTCCACATGTCACAGGTTGAAGTCAGTAGCTGATGCCTGGATGTGTCTGCTAGTCAAATGAAGCCCACTGAAATGGATATAGACTAGAGACAAAAGTTAGCTTACCTGGCATTTTTAGGCCCACAACCTCAGTAAATATATTAGGGTTATCAATCAATAGTGAAAAAACAGGTAACAGGTATCTGTCTATACATCTATATTCAGAAGATAACCAAAAGAAATCCAAAATCTTGAGCTCATAATTCAAACAATAAATAGTCATTGATCTATTAGCTTGTCAAAACTCTATTAATGTTAAATTCTGAACTTATTAAGTTTAATGCAATGACAGTGTGGTCTTTAATTAATTAATGCATTGATCAATGAGTTAATAAGGTGACTGCAACTGCGTGGAGGACTCTGGTTGCCTGATGTTTCTAAGCTGACAACGCTATAGCTAGCCCAATCGTCAATGCCATCAGAGATCTGAGAAGGATAAATTTTACCTGAGTGTAGACTTTCAAATCTATTTAAAAATGACATAGACTATCCATTGCCCAGACCACTATCATCCCAGGCTCCTGTAGTCTTCATAGCATTGGCAGAACAGGTATCAGGACAGTATCAGTCTTGACTGATGAGCCCATTACGTGAAATTTCTCCCTGTGGAGGAGAAAGACTGACCTTATCTTGTCAAGGTCTTCATTCTGAGCCGGATCCCTGGCAGCAGGTGTTGAGTCAGGGCATCTTGCCTAGTGGTCGGTGTTGTCTGCAATTCAGGTGGCATCTTCTTGTCATTCCATATCTTCTTTGGAGACCTTGAGAGTCATCGCTAGGAGCTGGGAGTCTCTGTTTGCTATAGTAAGCTTTTTATCAGATAATTTAAATGCCATATTCATCAAATCTTTGACAGGTTTGAGGACCATTATCTATTAAATATATCTGAGCCAAACAAACCTAGGCCTAATCTTGAAAATATCTCTAAGTTTGGTAACAATAACCAGGCCAATTTGTTATCCTGTAGATATATTAGTCAAATGGACCTCTAGGATTCTATTTTATTTATTTTTTAATAGCTTATAATTAAATGAGATTTAACAGTTTATGCTTTAAACTAGTATCTGGATAGCCAGATGACTAGCATTAACTTGTATTCCTTAACATAGAGAACATGTAAACTTAGACATTCAAAACCAAACATACATGTGGCCACATTTTCATTCATACCTATAGAGTAAACAGACATTTTAAAAACTATGAACCTTTGGAGTCTCAATGTAACAGCAGAATGGCAAGAAAAAGAAATCCAAAGCATGTTTTAACTTTTATATACCTTAAGTCACTTTCTTTTATCATTACTTAAGCCTTTTTATCCTTAGACCTTTATACCTTGCTTTTACACATTCCAATAACTTGCATTTCACATACTTTCATTCTTTCCAAAACATTCTTTTTTATATTCCATACCTAAAACCTTTATATCTTAGACTCCACAAAAACTTTGTTTATACTCAAACCTCATAACTTACTTGAACTTTAAAGTACTTAATGTTCCACATTTTTATACCTCAAACTACTTCTTCAGACCCAAAAATCATTTATTCAAACTTTCATCCTCATATCTCAGGCCTTTATAAAAACATTATATTTTAAAATATCTTTTTTTTATTTAACTTATTGAGTTATCCTCTACTTGGAATTTGATAGATTTTTTTAATCTTAACCAATAATAATTTGTAACCAATTCTCTTAAATGATGGCAAGTATTTGTAACCCATTGAATTCAAATGACCAAAATCCGTGTATTTTTTTTCCTGTGGAAACAAAAGCATAATTTTTTAAACCTAATGTCTCTTTAACATATTTTAAGTATTACCAGGACAGCGAAGGGTTAAAATGGGAAACTAATGAGGAACTTGGCTTAGGAAGGAAGGGAGGGAATTTAGATTCAGAGTGTGTAGGCAATAAACTCCCCACCACCCCTAGCTCCCCTGTCTCTGCCTGCCTGTAGAGAGTGTGCATTTCCACCCTCTGTGAGAGCCACCAGAGCCTCTCCTGCAGGCTAACATCATCCCTGCTTGTCCTGCTCCAAGCTCCCACAAGGGAGGCATCTGCCCACTCAGGGCCCCTCCTGCCTGGTCTGCCCATGTGTGGAGCCCTGCTCTCTGGGAACTCACCTCCCCTCTCAGAGAGAGCCTGGTTAAGGCCATTGGAGGCCCCAGTCTCAGATCTTCACAGGCACCAGGTGAGCAAAGAGGAGCACTCAGCTGGTGGCCCTGCTGAGGAGTTTCACCTGCTGGCCAGTGCTGCAGATCTGATAGCAATAAGGAAAGATAGTAGTCAGAAACAAATAACTGTGGAGAGCCATTTCACCACGCGCCTTAAAGATGGCGCTGACATCCTGTCTCTGCCTTCCCGCCGGCGGGACATTTAGACAAAAGCAGCTCCGTATTTGGCTTTGGTTTTCGATTATGGCTTGCTATGGCATATGTGTACCTATCCTGGGATCCCACGTGGCGTGTGGTGGTCGGTGGAATGAGACCTATAAAGGCTGGGGTGGGCTCCCTTTGGTAAGAGTAAGACAAAGAAAAGAAAAGAATATAAGAGGCCTGAATAAACAGTTTGAAGAAGAGCTCAGTGTTGCGGAGAGCGTGCAGGGAGCGCTCGGGAAGTGCACGGAAAACTTTTCGCCGGAGGAGCTCAGAACTTCTTACTGTCAGGGTAAGGTACCTGGTAAATCCCCGGGTTAATTGGGGAGCCACGATAAAAGCGGGTTTTGCGCTCTTCTGTAGATAAAGGGAGAGTGGGGATCGCAGAGCCACAATTAGAGTGGACAGGAAAAAAATCGCAGAGCCGCGACCACAGCGGACGGGGGGAAAAAAAAACGAAACTGGTTTGGCAGGTTTGAACCAAAGCGGACGGGACAAAAGAAAACAAAACCGGTTTGGCAGGTTGAAACTCGCGGACACGCAGAGCAGAAAGTGCAATTAGCAGACTGGGGCTCTTTGGCAAAGGCTCTGAGAAGCCTCGCAGGTTTAAAGGGAAAGGCTATACAAGGATGGGCGCATCCTTCTCGCACCCAATTTTTTTGGCTCTAAACGAGCTACTCCTTAAAAGCAAGATAAAAGACAAAGACAAGAGAGAGAACGGCTATGGGTACACTCCCCCTTCCGGCCCTCCCCCTTATCCTGAGGCTGTAGCAGCTTCCGGAGCGCTGCCGGTTAGCAGTAGTCTACATCTGAAACTGTGGAGGGAGGTTAGGAGAGAGATACAGGTGGCTTGTCCTGTTTTTGTAAATGATCAGGATCAGAGATATCATGAAGCTTTGGATTTTAAAATTGTTAAGTCTATAGCTGAGTCCATAAAAAGTTATGGCGTTACGGCTGCCTTTACACTCACTCAGACTGAGACCCTGCAAAGACAATGTATGACAGCCTCAGACTGGATGAATCTTGCTCGTGCCTGCCTTACTCCAGGTCAATATCTAGACTGGAAAGCCTTCTTTATCGAGTTTGCTAATGAACAGGCAGCAGCAAATCGTACTGCAGGCCTGCAATGGGACTCTGATATGCTGCTTGGTCAGGGCAGATATGCCAATCAACAAACTACCTATCCTCCTAATGTGTATACTCAAATTAATCAAATAGCCATTAGAGCCTGGAAATCTTTACCTAACAAAGGCGAAGTAAGTAGCAATCTGACCAAGATTCTCCAAGGTCCCATGGAGCCCTTTTCAGATTTCGTGGCACGCATGATAGAGGCTGCTGGTAGAATTTTTGGGGACACAGATGCTGCGATGCCCCTCATCAAGCAGCTGGTTTATGAGCAGTGCACAAAGGAGTGCAGAGCCGCTATCACCCCATATAAGACCGGGGGATTGGAAACCTGGATGTAGGCTTGCCGGGAATTAGGAGGACCCCTAACCAATGAAGGTCTTGCAGCCGTAGTCCTCCAGCTTACCCAGAAAAAGGGGAGTGACACTCAAGCCGCTTGTTTTAAGTGTGGGAAAAAAGGACACATAAGGCGCAATTGTCCACTAGGGGGAGCTAGTAGCCAGGAACAAAGAAGTAGCCAGCGTCCCGTTCAGCCGGGACTGTGCCCAAAGTGCAGAAAGGGGAGGCATTGGGCCAGTGAGTGCCAGTCCGTTAAAGATATACACGGGCAGCCCATTGTGGTCGACAGCTTTCCAAAAAATGGCCAGCGGGGCCCACACTCCCAGGGCCCTCAAATATATGGGGCAATAGAGACCCCAAGACAGAGCTTCCATCCGGAGCAGTGGCCCTCCCTTCGCCACCCCAAAAACCGTGGAGAGCCACTGTGGGCTCAGCAGGATTGGACCTCCGTGACACCGCCAGACTCATACTGACACCCCAGATGAGGGTTCAGCTGGTGGACACAGACTTTACCGGTCTCTTGCACCCTGATACAGTGGGGTTGCTTCTGGGAAGATCCTCCACAACTCTGCGGGACCTTCATGTCCACCCTGTTGTGATTGACTCAGACTACACAGGCACAGTTAAGATCATGGTTGAATCCCCTAAGGGGATTACAGTTATCTCCCCAGGTGATAGGATAGCTCAGATTGTCTTGTTACCCAGTTTGCATGCTCTCCATCCAGCCCAAAAGGAAGAAAGGGGTGACAAAGGCCTCGGATCCACAGGGACGGATTTCACGTTTCTATCATCAGATTTAGATTTGAGGCCCACCTTGGAATTATTAGTAAATGGAATCAAAATTAGGGGGCTCTTGGATATGGGGGCTGATCGAAGCATCATCGCCCAAAAAGACTGGCCCCGTGGGTGGCCGATTCAGCAATCCTCTCAGACTTTACAAGGGCTTGGATATGCCCATGCACCAGACATGAGAGCATCTTAGCTCCAATGGCAGGATGAGGAGGGGCACTCTGGTGTCATGCAGCCTTATGTTCTTGAACTCCCTGTATCTCTTTGGGGGCAAGACCTCCTAAATTCCATGGGATACAGATTGACTAATGAGTTTTCTAGAGAATCACAAAAGATCATGAAGAATATGGAGTTTCATCCTAGTTTTGGCCTGGGCAAACATTTACAGGGTAAGAAAGATCTCATACCTACAATACAAAAGAATGATAAAAAAGGATTGGGTTTTCCTAGGGGTCGCTGAGGAGAACATCCCCATAACATGGAAAACAGAGGAGCCAGTGTGGGTTCCTCAGTGACCACTTTCCTCTGAAAAATTGTGTGCAGCACAGGAATTAGTGAAAGAACAACTACAACAAGGTCATATTATACCCTCTGTGTCTCCATGGAATACTCCTATATTTGTGATCAGAAAAAAGTCTGGTAAATGGAGACTCTTACATGATCTGAGGGCAATTAATGACCAGATGCAAATTATGGGGCCCATGCAGCGTGGGCTGCCACTTCTCTCCTCGTTACCGGAGGGTTGGCCAATTATTATTATTGTTATTAATATTATATTGTTAATATTAATATTAATATTAATATTGTTATTAATTATCAGAGATTGTTTCTTTTCTATCCCCTTATCCCCTAGAGGTAGTGAAAGGTTCGCTTTTACATTGCCCTCTATTAATCATGAGGAACCTGATAAAAGATATCAGTGGGCTGTCTTACCCCAGGGAATGGCCAACAGCCCCACTATGTGCCAACTTTATGTTGCAGCCATTTTGGAGCCCATTAGAAAGAAATATCCGGCAGTAAGGTGTGTCCATTATATGGATGATATTTTGCTTGCGGCTAGGCATCATGCTGTCTTACAGCAGGCCTATGCCGAGCTTACAGATTGCCTAAAAGCAAAGGGCCTAGATATAGCTCCTGAAAAGGTTCAACAGGATACAGTTGTGCAGTTTTTGGGCTCCAAACTTACCCCCCATGTTGTGGTCCCTCAAAAGGTAGAATTAAGGAAGGACCATTTACACACTTTAAATGATTTTCAGAAATTATTAGGAAATATCAATTGGATTCGAAATAGTTTACATTTGGCAAATTATGAATTAAAACCCTTATATGACATTCTTGTCGGGGACCCAGCCCTTGATTCTCCTCGTGAGCTGACCTTGGAGGCAAGGGAAGCGCTCTCTCGGGTAGAAGAGGGACTCCAAAAAGCCTTTTTGCAAAGGGTACAGGACCCTGCTAATATTTTCTTATGCATATTGCCCACCTTCTCCCAGCCTACTGGACTACTGTGGCAGAAGGGACCGTTGTTGTGGGTACACCCTAAAATATCTCCTGCTCAGACCCTGCACTACTACCCCTCTGCTGTGGCATTATTGGCACAGCAGGGTATTCAATTATGCACACAACATTTTGGGTTTCCTCCCAATACCCTCGTAGTTCCTTACGATGCTAAACAGGTGAAAACTCTATGTGCCTTAATAGATGAGTGGGCCGTGTTACATTGCTCTTTTCAGGGACTTATTGATTGTCATTATCCTAAACATCCTTTAATGACGTTTTTTAAGGAACATCCTGTAGTTTTCCCTAGGATGACTGCTCCTCAGCCCATCTTTGGAGCCCATGTTGTCTTCACTGACGGCTCTAAAACAGGGGTTGGAGCATATATGATAGATTCTTGTAAACCCGTTAAGTATCAGTTTCAACCAGGCACACCCCAACGGGTAGAGTTGCAGATCGTGTTAAAGGTTTTTGAAGTTTGTCCTTTTTCTTTTAATTTAGTTTCTGATTCTTGCTATGTTGTTAATGCCCTAAAGGTTCTGGAGTGTGCAGGCCAAATACGCTC